>MNCI01029727.1:287363-317915 GCA_015680685.1 Gnetum montanum | reverse complement strand
CATAACATGTTGCACTTTCCAACTCTCCTAAGAGTTGCTTCAAATTTTGTACAACATCTAGAGCCTCCTCAGGAATTGGATGCCAAGATGATGGAAGTCCAACTTGTACTAAATCATAATCTGCCTTGAAATTGCATGATTANCTATTCATGAGGATGTCTATCATCTACAGGAGTCATAATCATGCAATTTCAAGGCAGATTATGATTTAGTACAAGTTGGACTTCCATCATCTTGGCATCCAATTCCTGAGGAGGCTCTAGATGTTGTACAAAATTTGAAGCAACTCTTAGGAGAGTTGGAAAGTGCAACATGTTATGATTACCATCTGGATACTCGTGCACATTTCCTTCAAATTGTTAATATTCCTTCAAATTAATAATGATCGATTTCAAATAATATATATATTTTTTTCTCTCTTTTCTCCTTTTGGTCTGTTGATTTATTCATAACTCATAATTTAAATATTTTTTCTATAGAAAAAGAAGAAAGAATGGCAAAGAGACATGGATGATCAATCAGTACAAATGGAAATGTTGAAGACTCAACTTCAAACAAAAGAGGAATCAGCAACTGCAGTGAGATGTGCGACCGAATATATCAAATAGCTATGTGATGGACTAGTTGGATGTAAAGTAGTGCTTAGCAAAGCAGATGCTACTACTGAAGAGAGAAAATCCCAATTGAAGATAGTTATAGATCTTCTTGAATCATTTAGTCATAACAAATAATTATAGTTGCCCCTTTTCTTTATTTTCCCATTCTACCCCCTTTTTCTTTAAGGATGTACTTCCTCTTCATTCCTTTTGATAATAAAATAAAATAACACTTTCCTACATGTTATTTTTTTAAAATGTACTTATGTCCTATGATAATAATTAAATAAGGTTTTTCTTTTATTTTGATTCCTGAATTGTGGTTTGCTTTGATACCAAATGTGACATCCCATTCTCGGATGTTATAAAAATACAAATGCCTAATTTATTATAATCATCATANCTAGCTAGAAAGGTGGGTCAATCCCCTTCTTGTCCTGCTTCATCTGACTCTCATTACTCACCTCTCTAGGCTCGGCCTTAAATAGCATAGGTCAAACCCTTTTCCAAGGGATACATGAATAGTCATAACTCCTCATAACAAGGTATCCATTCATTAGAAGGTTAATTACATTGTTTACAATTGTTTCCACCCTTAACAAGCGACGGGACATTACAATAACCACCCCATAATGAAAAAAAATTTAGTGGTACATTTTATAATTTTTATGACAAGAATTTTAGTGATGGCTTCAAGGTCTATTTTCTATCAATATCCTTGGTTCCCAAGTTTCTTACCAAGATAATGAAAAGCATTATACTTTTGAAGATTAAAATAAGTTTATTAATAAGAGGACCTACTTTTGGGCTTCCTTGAATAATTATTACATATTTTCTAGATGTAATATGATATATTTACTTGGAAATTCATGTTCCATGAGATTCTCCTTAAAACCTAAATCAATGACTAGCTAGACTAGGACCAAATGATAACCAATTATTGAATGCTCTCAACTATCAACCTCAAGCTCATGTGCAAGTAACTAAATGATAGAAGCCTTGCCAATTTTGACCAATGGTTTTTATCATGCAGAATGCAATGTGATCCAATTGAATGCTTTGAAGATGATAATGAGTGCATTGTCAAGAACACTCATGTATATTATTGCATTCAATAAATATAAATGAAATTATAATACATATGATACAATGAAAGTCCATGTTTCTATGATGGAAGATAGAGAAAATATTTATAATTTTATATTTTATAATTTCATGGATTTCATGGATATGAAAACTAAAAATTAGAAACTTTTATTACATCTAGAAAATCACAAAGGTTTTTACTAGATGATTACAAAGCCTCAACATATTATTGAAGAAAGTTAAAAACATCATTGATATAATACCCTAAGTAGATAAGGTAAATTTGAAAGAAAATAATTAGTATATTATAATTAATAATATAATTTATTCAAATAAGCCAAAGATGAACAAAATAAAAAAAATATGTTCTTCATTGTTTATGATTTGTTTGCACAATGTGCAAATACGCTCTTCTCTTTGTAAAGTGATCGAAAATCCTATTTGAATAAGGATATGATAAGAGTTCATTCTTGCCCTAGAAATTTGATTTCTTAAATGAATAGGAATAGCTAAGAATATATACTTTAGAGTACTAGATAACAAACCTCCTCTAGCAAAATATAAATAAAAATGCTTTTATTCTAATAGGCTCAACCAAACTTTAGCGAAGACTTTTTATTTTATAGTTTTCCAAAAGAGCCTTTTTTTTAAAGAAAGATCCTCTATTACAACATTCCATGATTGAAGCCATAATTTTTCTTGATGTAACCATCCATTCTCTTGTGTAGAATTTATTGTCTCCTTAGGATAATTAACTTCCTACATGTGACTTAAGTTCTGAGTATAAGAAATAAATTAACAAAGGGCTTTAACTTTAAGAGAAAGCAAATTTACTTCTAAAAATAAGATACCATAAGAAGTCTACATTTTCACTTAAAATATACATATAAGAAACTATTTATGAACATGCTCTTATTTTTTCTAATTATGTGTGGAAAGAAAATCTCCTCATGAAACACATCCATATAATAATACATGTTTAACAAGACTACAAAAAAGCTTCCATATAATCTCCCATGTCAAAATTTATTTCCTACTATAATTATTTTTTAGAGAAAATAAAGCTTCTATGCCACATGAAACCCTTTGAGTAATAAAGGTATTTCAACTATAGTTCCTCGTAAATTCAACTCCCAAATATTCATAAGATACACATATATCAAGTCTTTTTTCTCCACGGAAAAAAATATAATTTCTATTTATAGTAGCACAAGTTATAATTTTAGTCTTATCAATACTAACTTTCACGCTAGAATGGTTATAGTAGCCATGGAGAATTTGAAGTATATAATTTACTTATGTAGTTGATTTTGCAATCAAGGTTACATCATCTTCAAAGAGAAGTATGTTAACAAATAATCCATTCACTAATTGATGAGTAGTGAGGTACCCCTATGCCCAACCATATGAATCACTAAGGTGTTCACATGTAATCCAGTTGAATTTCATGGACCTATAGTTCTCCAATGTACTAGTTCCTCTAGGAAGTTAAATGGGTGTTGAAAATGTTCATTTTCTTCCCAACTACACTTTTGAATCTCAAGGGTATGGTTTAAGGTAATTGAGGTACATTATTTTTTTTATTTTTTATTTTATAAGTTTAGTCACCTACAACAAGAATGAAAGGTAGAGTAATTTAAGATCTAACTCATTCACTACCTAGCTAGCCTAACACAAGCACCCATCCCACTTTCCTAGACACATCCTAAACACATATAGTGCTACTGGGTTACCAAACATTAAGCGTTGTTGGCTTACCAAGCAGTATATGTATGCTCAAAGCAGTTTTGCTTGTCTTCATTAACAACTAAAAATTAATTTCCTAATTTAAATGTATTAAAGTAAGTGCATGAAAGTAAAGTGTATTAAAGAAAAAATTAAGGATTATCAAAAGGATTCGTTTTTATTCCCGTCATACTGCTATGCTCAAGTATATTAATGTTTGAACAAAGATCCATACATGCTTACACTTTTGTTGTGGGCACTTAGAAAATATTCTAACTTTGGAGAAAACAAACTACAAGAGCTTTGCTAACTATGAAAAAAATGATGAAAAATGTTCCCAAATCGTGAGCTCAAGCACTATATTTATAGGCCAACGTATATGCCACGATATTGAATATCCAGCATCACATCTTGGGCTTCAACATCAAATACCTAATGTCAAGGCTCTGATATTGACTGCCTATTATCAAAGCTATGAAAAATGTGATTCATCATACCCCCATGAAAGAATAAAAACTCATCGTCAAGAAATGAAGAGGAGGAACAAGTTCCTTACAAAATATTGGGAAGGTATGGGATTATTAACTAACATACAAACTAACTCAAATGGAACAAATAGACTTTGAGTGCCCAAGTGTACAAAGTTACAATCTTTACAAAATTGGATGTTCATGATAAGATAAGTGAACACCCTAGATAAAATTGGCATCCAATGCCTCTTGGTAGCTGAAGAGTGAGAGAGAAGATCCAACAATCATGAAAAGTCCGCATTGTGTGGTACTGCTACATCATCCTTGGTTAAGATAGTCCCACCTCTAGTCCATGCTTCCCACTGTAATCATAACAGAATCATGAATTAGTATGCAATGTGTAATACATAGCTATTAAATGCCTTGTCTCATTGATGGTTACATTTGGCTAGGTTGTGATTGTGATAGATTGATTCCTTTATGTGTTAGCTGAAAGGCTGACAAATAGGGTAAAATAGATAAGTAGTTCATTAAATTTGAAAAATTTGACACGAAAATATTTATAGAGGGTGTAAGAATTCACAATAATAAAAATAAAATTTTACTAAAAAATGTTGTGAAGATGTGCACAATTAGATTTCATTGATGAGGTAAACAACAGGATTTGATTGTAAGAGTGTCTAAGGGTAAACAAGTTAACTAACTTGACCAAAAGATATGCAAGTGTGTTCTTCCCATAGTAGGCACAAGCCTTTTATGCCCTTGCATAACTTCAAACCAAAGAGTCCATGGACTCCATAAATGATTAATGGTTATGAAAGGTTAAGTATAAAAACCCAAAAGAAACTACCTAAGAATTTCGACACATCAAACCATGACATTGAACAAGAACATGAAACTAGTAGTGAGGTTAGACATGGAAAGCATAGATGGATGAGAAAGAGTAGAATGGAGTTCCTAATTAATGTCATATGAAGTCCCTTGTGGATTTCATGGTTAAATGACTTGGTAAGATTCATCATTAGTCTAGACCAAAACCAACCTCATTCAATGACTTTGCATCACCATTCTAAGGTTAGTCCATGCCCCTGAGACATAAAAGTGCTCCCACAAAACAACCATAGTTCCTTATTAAGAATGAAAAGAGAAGTAGGAAGTGAGAAAAGGCCTTAGTTATAAGGGACTTTCAAGCATGGGTAACATGTCTTTCTAGTCCCATAACTAGTGCTTGTAGCCCGTTTATTTTTTCTAAGGGGTGTGTTTTGAATTCTCATTGTTTTTTTTTTATTGAAATGAAAACCACACCATGCAAAGACGTATGCGTTTATTTATTCTAAGTGGTGTGCTTTGAATTACCATCATTTTTTTATGAAAACCACACCATACAAAGACTTATTCAACTTCCTTTTATTGGTTGACACAAAATAGTAAGAAATCCATGAAAACACACATGCACCTAGGCAAATAGAAAGGCATAAAGAACACTGAATCCCCTTGAAGTCAACCTATTCATTCCTTTGAATCCTTTTAAATTCCAGAAACTACCAAAGTCACAAATTTTTTAAAGTTTTATTAATGAAAAAGGGACTACACATTTCTAGAATAAGGAAAACTATAGAGTTTGTGGATGGATGGATGCTGTGGACTCACTACTTGTTGCATGAAAAAGAAGCCATGTCCTAATCATCTGTAACAAAATTCAAAGCTAGAATCCATACACCAACAATCAAATAACAAAATAGTACATACCACCATCAAGCAATGCATTCCCACTATCCCTAGCACTTATTAACAAAAAGTTAGAAAATCACACCAAAATAAAATAAAAGAAAGTGTAAAATTTTCAAGAAATAGCAAATGTACTAACAATGGTGTAAAAAAAATTAAAAAAGATTAATAACATGAAAATAAGAATTTGTAAAACACAAAATGTATAAAAAAAAAAAAGTTAAAAAACTGGGGAGCTACTTATATGGTTAGCATGGATGGCCATCTCCCCCATGACTAAGTTGAAAGGAGGAGATCTGAAATATGGAGTGTGGTTATCCATTTGATGAGGCTTTTGTTAATTTAGCTAGCTTATGCTTGTGGAAAGGTTTAATTTGTTGGATGTTAATCATCTATTCCTTGTTTGGGCTCTTAGGTTTCTAGATCATCATGGCCCCAGAAGAAAAATTTTTGTAAATGATGTAAGGTCCTTCCCACAATGTTTGAAACTTAGTTCTTTGAGATACATGTGTGAGGTTCTAGTAAAGAACCTTATCTCTTCGTTGAAATTTAGCATTTCTGATTTTAAGGTCATGGCACTTTTTGTTCTAGGCCTTGTTCTAGGGTCACCAATCAGTTTTCATCTAGTAGGTTGAGATTTATTAGTCTTCCTTTTTGTGCTAGACTTAATTCAAGGTCGAGGTCATAGGTTGTTACAAGTGTACAAAGCTTGGATTGAATAGGAAGTGTTGATAATTTTCCATACACATGCTCATAGGGAGAATAGCCTATAAGAAGTTTCCATGTTGAGTGGTAGGACCAAAGGGCATCGTTGAGTTTTGTGCTCTAGTCTTTCATATATTTGCTAATATTTTTTATCAGAATCCTTATGATTTCCCTATTGGTAACCTTAGCTTATGATAGGGTTTTGTAAGCTTATTTTCAACCCCCAAGCATTGCATGAGCTTTCAAAAAGTAGTGCCTAGAAAGGAAGTTCCATTATTAGAAATTAATGCATGTGGCATACCAAACCTAGTTACAAAATTTTGTTATACAAACTAGGTAGTAGTAGAAGATGTACAGTTGATGATGACTACTATTTCTACCCATTTTGTACAATAGTCAATAGCAACTATGATGTACACCTTTTCATTTAACATGGGTTTGATAGGAGCCATCAAATCAATGCCCCAGATGTTAAAGGATTCCACTAGTTAAATCCCATTACTAAGGTCCCTCCATTCAAGCAATCATTCCATCATCTCATTGGCATCATTCACAAGAGTAGATGAAATGGTATCATCCTTAAATATTGTTGGCCAATAATATCATACCATTAGGATTTTAATGGTTGTGCATCTCCCAATATGGTGTCCTCCACAAGGACCTTCATGAGCATCTTGAAGAATGCATAGTTGATTAGCATCAAGAACACACCAACAAACCAGGCCATCAATTCACACCTTGTAGAGGTGTATGTTGATCTCTATAAAGTGTTTTTCCTAGTGAAGAAACTATTGTTTCTTTTTATGGTTCAACCCTTGTGGCATCTCTTGGATGAGAAGATAGGTGAGAATGCCATAATACCATTTAGGCCCATTAGGCAATTGTTTAGTTGTATCCCAACAAAGAGGATTTCATCAAGAAAAATATTAGATAGTGGGTTTTCTTCCTCTTTCTTATCCCATTACAACTGAAACAAGTGACCAGCGACCATATTCTTAATGCCTTTTTTATCTACCATCATAAGATCAAATTCCTACAAGATTACTAGCCATCATATGACACAAGGGGCTGACTATTGGCTTTTTCATTAGAAAGAAAATGGCACTATGGTCTGTGTGCACAAACACCTTGTATCCAAGAACATAATGCCTAAACTTTTCTAGACTAAATACCTCTACCATCAATTCTTTTTCTATAGTGGTATAGTTTAGTTGTGCATCCACAATGCTTCAACTAGCATAGTGGATGTAGTATGGACATTTATTGTCATCCATATATGTAAGCATGGCTCCCAAGGCATAATTTAATGCATCCATTATGACATGAAATGGTCTAGACAAGTTAGGTGCTTATAGGATTAGAGTTTCTACAAGTTTCTCTTTCAACTATTGGAATGCTATTTTACATTCCACAGTTTAGACAAATGGAGCATCCTTCTTTGTTAGCTCCACTAATAGATTTTTGATCTTAGAGAAGTTCTCTATGAATAATTGATAGTAGCCAATATGTCCAAGGAATGATCAAAAAAAATTTATAGTTTCTGGTTGGAGCGCTATTCCTTGGATAACCCTTATTTTCTAAAGGTCTACCTTAATCCCTACTTGTGATATTTTGTTCCCCAATACAATGCCTTCCTAGACCATTAGGTGACTTTCTTCCAATTGATCCACAAGTTAGTTTTAACACATCATTTTAGCAATTACTTAAGGTGGTCCAAGGCTTTCTCAAATATAGCTCCATAAGTGGAGAAGTCATCCATGAATACTTCCATATCACTTTCAATTTTCTATTGAAAAATGCTTAGAACCAAGCATTGGAATGTAGCAGGATCATTGCATAGACCAAATGGCATCTTGCGATACGCAAAAGTCCCCCACGAATTCATGAATGTTGTCTTTTCTTGGTCCTATAGTGAAATTTTAATTTGGTTCTATCCACCATAACCATCTAGAAAACTATAGTAGTAGTGCCCAAATATTTTGTCTAACACCTTATCGACAAATGGCAATGGAAAATGGTCCTTGAATGTTGCCATATTTAACAGCTGAAAATCAATGTAGACCTACCACTTGCCTCTTTTCTTTGGTATACTTATGAGTGGACTAACCCACTCACTATCCATAATTGGATAAATGAACCCCATCTTAAGGTGTTGTTCGATTTTCTCTTTGATGACTTGCTTTAGTTTGGGGTTCAATCGCCTCTGTGGTTGTCTCTTTGGCTTCATGGCTAGATCAATGTGGATACGATACTGGTGTATCCTAGGATCAATCCTTATGAGTTTAAGATATGACCAAGCAAAATCTAGTGATCATTTTTCAACCACATTCAATAGCATATTTTTCTGTTCTAGAGCAAGATTTGCATTGATTATGACTAGCTTCCTATTTTTAAAAAACACATCTTCCATTCCAACTGGTAGCATTTTTATTTTAAGGGGATCTTGCTTAAAATTCTTAGGAATTTCCAAATTGTCCTAATAAGTATCATCATTTGCATCTTTAGAGAGTTGGTGATGAACTAGTTCATCCATGCCTACAACATATGCACATGTCAAGCTCTCAATCGGTTCCATGCAAAGTATGCTATTCTTAGAACCAATAGTTAGCCACTGTGTGCCCTACTATTTTGTGGATACTATGTATAGACATATTTGAATTTCTTCTTATTGTGCACATTACTCACATGCAGAGATTGATAATTGTTTCATGCCCATAGTTTCTGCACACAATTGCACCCTATATTGCTATACACGATGCATGGAACTCTTCTTCATGATCTTTTTGAATGCATTTTCTTTGAATATTTCTAAGGAAAGATCTTTGATATCCATTCTTGCATCAATGATGTTGAGCCATGCCCTTCCCATGATGATTGGAAAACCCCCTTTACAATTCTCCACCTTGATCACTAAGAAATCAACAAAATAAGACCACCTATAAACAGTGGTCACAATGTCTTCCACCAATTTGAATGGAACAATGATGGACTAGTCTACCAATTCTAATCTAATAGTACTCTTATTAAGAGTATGTAGGTTCCATGTAGGGTACATCTCATGAGAAATTAAATTAACACTAGAACCTGAGTCGAGAAGAGCTTTACATGGTTCATTCCTAGTAATCTACAAATAAATGAGATGAACTCTAGGATCAACTAGTTTTCTGGGAAGGTTTCTAGCATGGATCCAATCAGATACAATGTGAGTAAGAATCACAGTATGGATCCTAGGTAGATTTTGGTTTGAAGGTGACTCAAAGGACTTTGATACAAAGAAAGATGGAGGGACAAGGTTGTCAACCGTGGGTGGACTGTGGAGTCAAAAGAAAGGTCTTTTTCTTGATTGAGTATTCAACCCACTTGATTGATGAACTGGTTGTAGATTAATAGCCCTAGTAGCATTGCATTTTTTTGATTGAGCTAGTAGTTCACCCTGCATAGGTGGATCAGGTGGTATCTTTGAGGCTAGAGGAGAAACATGTGTAGGGATAGGAGAGGGATAAGGATAAAAGGTGGCATTTCTTCTTTCATGTGGACAATGAATTCGATAATAATCAGAAGGGTGGTAGTGAGATTGGAAAGTAGAGACATGACTAGAGGAGTCACATGGAGATAGGGGTTGCTAAATGTAGTACCCATATGGATCAGGTTGTCTATAAGGGTATTACTACCTTGGTTATGCCAGAACCCATGATTGTGGTTTCTGCCACTATTGATACTACTCATATGATTATAATGGAGTTACACTAGGATAATATTGCTATTGTTGGTGGAACTACCTAAAATTACCTTGAGGATAAGGTAATCTTCTAGATGTTTTCTTTTTTGTTAGTTGTGAATTTAAAGCATACACCCCAAACTACTATAAATGTGACACTATGAGGTAACATCCCTTAGGATGTAGTAGATCACACCCACCATCATCATCTAATTCACTTTCCATAAGTTCTTCTATTATAGCAATCTTTCCCTTACCTTTTTAATAGGCATGTTCAACTTCCTTATGCCTCCTACACTCATGATCACTATCTTATTCTTTGGACTCTTCAAAAATTTTTAGAATAGCTTGAAATTTTCTATCCATGGAGTCCCATAATTGATTAACCTTACTCATAATTTTAGATTGAAATTTTTGGAGTGGTAAGGTTTTTCTATTCAGCACCTCATCAGGTGTGGATTCTTCCTCATTGTCATAGAATTAAACATCCCTCTTGAAAATGGAAGGATTGTAGTTATATTCTTCTACAAATTATATTTTTCTAAATTCACCCTCCTCTTTAGCTACCTACTCAATTAGTCTTTGTATTTGATGGACACTTAATTCTGTTAGTCACCCTTGGGCATAGACACCAAGGGTTCTTCTCGTTTCTAATCAAAGCCCATCTACAATGTGGCAAATTTGATCCAATTGAGAATAATCATGGTTAGAACATTTGTGTATTTAGGAAAAGTATCAGCTAATGGCATCATCAAAGGGTTCATGTGTTCCTTGTTTCCATCCTTGGATTTTCCTTCTCAAGTTGCACACTCTAGAGTATGTTTGATATTTAACATTAAACAATTCAACCATGGTACTCCATCGTCTGATAGATTCTGGCTCTAAGGACCGGTACCAGTTCTTTGCTTCTTTGATGAGCATCCTTGGGAACAACTTAAGTTTTTGCCACTCATTCTCTATGTTTTTCAAAGCACATGCATCTTGAAAATCTTAGAGATGATTCTACAAATCAAAGTTATATCCCTCTTTAAATCGAGAAATATTGTTCATGTCTAGCCCTTTTATTCAACTATCTTTCACATGCCTTCTTGGAATTTGTATTGCCTCTACAATATTAAGCACACTTCGAGTAGCAAGAAAAGGCTTATTGAGGCCATGATCATGGTTCCTACAATTTCCTCTACTACCCCTTCATTCTTGGTGATGTACCTCTCTTGCATGTCTATACCCTTGATCTTGCCTTTCCCAATAGTCCCTTTGATCATTTCGGTCCCGTCAATCATTTTAGTCACCTCCATCATCATATCACCTTCTACAGTTTCAATCAGAGCTAGAGAAGAAGAGGATGATGATGAAGGTAAAGAGGAAGGAGGACTAGCATCATCATGGCACCTACTACCACCACTTGGGTGATCACAGCCATGATCATGATGTTGTTTCTTGTCCACATCCCTACCTTGGCTTGCCTCATTGGATCCTTCTTTGTTATTGGATCCATTCTTACCAAAACTAGGATTGTGAATTATGGACCACAGGTTTTGAATTTGACCTCCTTCATTGAAGTCAAAAAGAGGGATTTCACTAAATGGAAAACCCCCAGAGAAGAATTCCCCATCATCTTTTTGGTACAGTAGAAATGGAAAATAATTAAATCCTTTTCCCTTCATAAATTCATGGTGTTGTTCTAGCTATCGATCGCATAGATGTTGTGCCTCAATGGGATGATAATCCCTAGCATCAGTATCTTGCACAACATACTCAGCTTGAAATTCCTAGAGACCCCATCATATAAGCATTTTTTGGAACATTGTAGGAATGGATAAATTGAGTAGCAACACAATGTTTTCCTCCATGTTACACCACCATAGTTGTTTATCTTGATGTAAGATGAAGGTAAAATTGGATACATACTCATCAAGATAAGCATATACCACTCGATATTGCTAAGGAATTGGCTAATGAGCTTCATTAGACTTGGGCAGAGAAGCACTCTTGTGAGAAGAAGATATTTTCAATTAAATGATAAAAACACAGTGTGCCTTTCAAATTGTTTTGTAGTAATTGTAAAATATGATATGGCTCTAAGGTTTGTTCCAATGATTTTGAATAATTTCCACAAAATCCTAGATAGTGCACCAAACAACCAAAAGGTCCCTAGAAATGGCACCAATGATGAGCAATGAGGTACCCCTACATCCAACCATATGAATCACTAAGACATTCACACATGATCTAGTTGAATTCCATGGACATATAGTTCTCCAATGCACTAGTTCATCTAGGAAGTAAAATGGGTGTTGAGAACATTTGTTGTCTTTCCAACTACACTTGTGAATCTTAAGGATATGATTTAAGTGTAATTGAGGTATATGACTTTTCTCATTTTATGTTTTATAAGTTTAGTCACCTAAAATAAGAATGAAAGGTAGAATAATTTAAGATCTAACTCCTTCATTGCCTAGCTAGCCTAACACAAGTACCCATCCCACCTTCCTGGACACATCCTAAACACATATAGTGCTGCTAGGTTACCAAACGTTAAGCGTTGCTAGGTTACCAAGCACTATATGTATGCTCGAAGTGGTCATGCTTGTGTTCATTAACAGCTAGAAATTAATTTTTTAATTTAAATGCATTAAACTAAGTGAAGAAAAGTAAAGTGCATTAAAGGAAGCATTAATATATTTTCAATGCTACAAGGATTATCAAAAGGGTTCATTTTTATTCCTCTCACACTGTTGTGCTTAGGTACATTAGTGTCCAAACAAAGATCCATACACACTTAGACTTCTGCTATGGGCACTCAGAAAATATTCTAACTCTAGAGAAAACAAACTACAAGAGCTTCACTAACTATGACAAAAACTAATTAAAAAATATTCCAAATCATGAGCCCATGCACTATATTTATAGCCCAGCGTATACCTTGTGATATTAGATATTTGACATCACATCCTGGGCTCCAACATCAGATACCCAATGTCAAGGCTTCGATATTAGGTACCTAATATTGGAGCTATGAAAAATGTGATTCATCACTAATATACCATTATTAGAGGCATTGTACATCCATTGATATAATTTATCTATAAATATGCCAAAAAGCATAGGGATCAAAGAACAACTTTGTTTAACTCCAACTAAGTTGTTAATAATTATTCCTTCTCCAGTAAGATTACTTTCAATAAGAATGTTAACTATCACATAGACTCTTTTAGCGGTATAAAGAAGATCTTATAGAATGTTAACTCTATCCAATCTCTTCCAAAGTTTATCTTAACCAAAATAATCATAAGCCTTGGAAATATCAACAAAATAAATACAATTTATATGGTTTAACCTTTTTTCTTTCTCTACACAATAACATAAAGTTATTAAATGATCTATAATTGAATGATTCCTTGTAAAGCCTACTTGTAATTGAGCACAAAGACCTTGCATTTTTACTCATGAACTAATTTTATTCTTCAAAATAGTGTTCACAAGCGTAGTGAAAATTGAATTAATTTCAATCAATCGATAATTATTAATATTTATCATAGTTCCCTTTTTGAAAACCAAGACTACTCAACCAAAATCCCAAGAGTGATCAAAACCATGTTAAAATCCTTTACTAAGAAGATTACAAGTTGCTTTCCACACCAATGGACCATCTCATTTAATAAGCTCTACATATAATCCATGAACTTTAGCATCTTTCCCAAAAGACAATCTTTAAATTTCTATAGAAATGTCATTAAGAGATAACATAAGAAGACTAGGGTTATCTTATATAGTCAATGAAGCCTCTTGATTAAAAAGATCATAAAGAAATCTTGAATAGTAAATAAGGAAAAAATTCAACCATGTTGTTCTCTATCTTGAAATAAATTCCAAAATATTTTTGGATTTCATCAAATCTCACTAATAATTCTTTCCTACTTTTCTTTAATGAATTTTTTTCATTAAAATAAATAATATTTCCATAATTATTCAACATTAAAACATCAAAATGTAAAGCTCTAACATCTCTACAAGATGTTAAATAGTCCACATCAAACTAAGGTTTTCAATAAGTAGGCCTCTTCTTATTTTGCACCTATAAAGCTTTAGACAAAATAACATTAGTCAAATCTAGCACATTATCATTATTGGCCAACATATTAGTCTCTCTTATATGAAAATCTTCGCAAAGTTATTTTGTGAGATGATGAGTTCTACATTCCTTATAATAAATATGACCAACTAAAGGAAGAATAGTGAAGTTGAAGTAATAATAAGGAGATTATGGGATCTTTTCTCCCACTAGAAAGTTCTTCACTACATCTATATTATCATGAGTAGACAAGAGAAGATTAATGCAAGAGTTACCTTGGTGCTCAGTAAAGGTAAAATAAGAAAAGAAAGGAAATTTGCTAATTCTATTAAGGATTAAAAATTCAAAGGAATGATCTCACTTTGAGAAATGAATACTTCTATGATTTGTACTATGTATCAAATGATTTTTTATGAACCAAATAGAGATCATCATTGAACTTTAATTAAGACTTCCAAAAATGCCTTTGAATCTAACTTTCTCCAGCATGACTATTAAAATCCTCATAAAAAAATTTTATCAAGCCTAGATAATTTTGCAATATCTTGACCTAGACACTGAAAAGGATGCTCTCATGAAAGATTAGTAGAATTATAAATGGAAGAATCCCTTAGTGAAAAATAACAAAAAAAACATATAAATAACCTTTTAAATGTCTTGAACTTGAATCCATAAATATTCATTATTATCATCAACTCTTTAAACCTTTTGATACTTAATTAGAATAGCAATTAGGAGATAGTAAGATTCTTCATCTAATTTATTAGATCTAATGTAATGTAAATAAAATTATTTCTTAACTTCTACATTAAACCATAATTATAGTAAAACTTTCTTCTTAACTAACTAGACATACTTACATCATCATACATGGTGCAAACTTTGCAAAAATAAATGAATAATTTTTTGCTACACACTATCTGAGAAATATTTCATTTTTTCAATCATTGCATTCCCTAAAAATATCAATTGAAGTATGGAGCAAGGTCACTCTATTTTTCTTTAACCCTTCAAACACACTAAATCCAAAATGTATGAAAGATACTTTAATTTCTAGAAAATAAGAAAACTAGCTATCTTCTATTAATTCAAAAGAACATTACAAATATACCAAGTTCATAATCCACAAAATATCATACACAAAAATATGAATCTTCAATGGTCAAACATACACAAATGACAATAGATATTCACACACATAATTATGTAATCTCTCTCAATCAAACTCTCCTGTGCTCAATTCTCATCTCCTAATAAACATGAAAAGACACAATCATATTTATCAATTATAAGATGAAAATACTAGGAAAACCTTTCCCATGAACAACTTGGATATTCCATGTTGTTTTCATCTTATTCTCATCTTTTCCGATTGTTTTCTGACTTGGAACTATCAACTTGAAACTTTTCTCAGCCATATAACACATCTTTAGGCTTTGTAAGATGTCTTTTAATCACATCTTAGACTCAAGTAAGATGTCTCTTATCCATGCAAGACATATTATGTTAAGATGGAACATTTCCTACTAAGATGGAACATATCCTCCTAGGGTAAGACATTTCCCTAGAAACATATTTTGTTAAGACAAGACATTTCCTTACCCTCCAAGATGTCTCCCTACCACTTTGGACATCTCCATTGATATCCCAACTCTCAATCCATATCTCTCCTTGATCTATAATATTTCTTTCTAACTTCTTGAATCAACAATTGATCACCAATACGGATGAAAAGGAGGCTCAAATAGATGTTCCTATACTAGCTTTCCCATCCTTCAAAAAGTAAACTCAACTGAACAAGAAATTAGGGGTAGAAATGATTTTCCACTCATCAAGTTTGATCTCATGGATGCATATAACATCATCAATTGCATCATCCTTCCAATGGATTAAGTAATCATGCCTCTTCACTCAACGTGTGTTGAAAGCTTACCTTCTCTTGATTACAATTACCTTCCTTTCCATTAAAGGCTTGGACTTATCAATAACCCTCTTTCACTCATTAATGAAACCATATAAGAGCTTACCATCTATAAATCCATGGTAATGCATAAGATCTGTAACATAAAATACAAAATACATACCCACATCATTTCATAAATCAATTTTAAATTCATTACTATTAATTTTGGCCTTTATCCTAAAAGGATCCATTTTCTCGGCTTTCAATTTTTAGAAGTTGACACCTCTCAACCTATTCTTCTTAAGAAATTTTTCTTTAACTTTCTTATCAAGATTTTCCTTCACTTGATCATGAAGATCTATCATCTCATGCACAAAATTAGCACTTATTTAAGCTTCTCCATCAAATCTCTTAACATTGTTCACCATCTTTAGACAAAAGTCATAACTAACCACAAAATGGGTTCTTTCCAATAGCAACATGAAAAGCATTATTGTAGGAAAATTTAGCATGAAACAACAAATTTTCCCACATACTAGGCTATCTTTCATATAAACATCTAAAAATATTCAAAAAAAATATTTATTAACCACTTCAATTTGACCATCAAATTATGGATGATATGTACTAGAAAAATTCAACTTTGTCTATAAAAATCTTCAAATAAATCTCTAAAAATGAATGATGAACTTGAAGTCTCTATCACTAACAACATTCAAAGGAATCTCATGCAACTTCACAACATGTTGAAAAAAATTTGCAACATTAGATGCATCACTCACCCTTTTACATTAAATGAAGTATGTCATCTTTGAGAATCTCTTCACCACAATAAAGATAGCATCATTTCCACTCTTGGTCTTTGGAATCTCACTCATAAAGTTCATTAACACATGTTTCTATATACCCTTTAGAATTGGAAAAGGCATATAATTTCCATTTACTCATTTACCTCCTTAGAATTTCTAACATATCAAATAATCCATAAATTTGAATACTTCAAATGTCATCTAGGAAAAAAATAGTGCCTACTCATACCTTCAAATGTCTTATCTTTATCCATATGACCTACCTTTCCACAATAATGTTTTTCAACCAAATTTTCCTTCTATAATCATAATTAAGAACACATACTTTTCCATTCTTAAATAACAATTTATCTTGAATATGATAGTCTCTCCATTGGTCTATCCTACTAAATGATGGTACTTAAGGCTTCTCCAAACCTAATCAAAATTTGAATCATGTCCATACCTTCCATATGAGGTACACTGAAATTCACCGCATGCACCCTAGACACTGCATTAGCCATCACATTGGATTTCCCACTTTTGTGCTTGTGTACAAAATGAAACTCCTACAATTGTATCATATGTTTAACACTCAACTTATTTTTGAAATTGACGAACTAAAGTGCTTTGTGGTCCATCATCAAAGTCAACTTCTTGACTAACAAATAATGCCTCCAATGCTTAATTTTCTAAATAATAGCATACAGTTCATTCTCATATATGTGATATTTTTACCTTGATTCATTCAACCTTTTTGAAAAGAAAGCAACAAGTCTACCTTCTTGTGAAATCATCCTTCTAATGGAAATGTTACTTGTATCCACCTCCATCTAAAAAAGCTTTTTGAAATCTAGTATCATAAGCACTAGTTCATCGGTGATTTTTTCCTTCAAGGAGTTAGAGCTCCTTTGGGTTTCATCAACCGACCTGAAATCTTGATTATTCTTAAGAAAAGCAAACATAGATCATGAAATATCATTGATATTTTTTATGAATATTGTGTAAAAACTTACTAAACCAAGAAATTATCCTACCTCCCCAACATGTTTAATAATTGGATAATCTCTAATATCCCTCACCTTGATAGCTTTCATCCAACTTTGATTTTCAGAAATCACATGTCATAAATATGTTATCTTTCTCTTGAAGAAGTGACTCTTCTTCATATTGATCATCAAATATACCTCCTCCAACTTAAGACACATTCTTCTTAAGTGATCCAAGTACATTAGATCTATATACCAAAATATCATCAGAGAAGATAATATAACACACACCAATCAATTTCTTGAGAACAAAACACATCAACCTCCTAAATGTAACAAGTGCGTTTATGAGCCAAAATGGCATCACCAACCACTTAAACAATCCATTCATTATTTTGAGAGTTGTATGTCATTCATCACCAAGCTTGATTTTAATTTGATCATATACACTCTCTATATTTTTGTTGATAACTTTTTTATTAGTAAGAACATCAAAAATAGCATTCATCCTTGAAATAGAAAACATGTACTTCATTGTTATCCTATTCACAACCCTCAAATCAATGCACATTCTCCATTCATCATTATCCTTCTTTGGCATAAGTATTATTGGAACTTCATAAGATAAAATAGATTCTCCCCATGAATCCATTTACAATTAACTCCTTTACTTGGCTTTTCAATTCAACCCATTGATTCAATGTCATCTAGTAATACCTTTCATTTGGAGTCATAGTACTAGGGATGAAGTCAATTTGTTATTATACATTCCTCATTAGTGGAAATTCATCCAATGGAAATGCAAATGAAAATGTAAATGGCTTTGGAAAGGGAATGGAAATGAAAATAAAAATAGAAATGAAGTTAAAGTTGTAAATCCAGAATAAAAACAAGCACAGAAATAGAAACATGAACTAAAATTTGCACAACATGAACAATAACTTTATTTAAATAAAAAATAAATAATAAGGTTTAAGAAGTACATATTTTATGCTAAGAGCAAAAGAAGTTTCTTGTAGAAGCTATAAGTCCATTGGAGAAGGTAGGTTGTGTTCTATGATAATTCCACCATCCTTACTATGTTGGCTTTGGTGGCCTATGTTGAGGTTGTTGGGAATGCCAAAAATTGGTAGAAATGTGGAGAGAGTTGGGAACTATGGAAATGGTGGAGCCCATTGGAAAATGTTATGCTTGGTGAAAAATGTTTTCTATGCTAGTCATTCAATACTTGGGATAACTACATTGGCCATAGTTGGAAGAATGAAAATTCCAATGTTGCACTTCTACTAGGTCTTGGTGGTGACTAAATTGGCCACTATCATCATTTGGAATAGAATAGAACTTCCCATCTACTATAGCACCATATCTATTGTAGCACCATATCTACTATAGCACCATGTCTACTATAGCATCATGTCTACTATATCACCAATTGAAATAGATGGCTCCATCGTAGTTGGGGCTATACCCTTACAAAAACTCATATAAATGCCAATTTTAGACATTCCCAAGGCATTTTCAGCCTTTCCAAGACAAAATATAAACATAAGGTACCTTTTCCTACTAGGACTGAGGCAATAAAAACCATTGAGATACTTTTTAAATCCAACAAGTTGAAACATACAAAATCTTAGCTCATGAAGTACATATCTCACATTTACAATGAATCCTTGCCTCAAGTCAAGGAATGAAGGCTACAAAATAAATTTGTGGTGGTGTTTCATTAGTGCCTCTTTGTTGATGTCTAGAGGAAATACCCAAGATACATTAACAAAGAATAGAAACGACCACTATAGGTCCATCACCAATGTTCCTTCTCTACACTTGATTCAATAGTGTCAAACCATTCCCAAGAGTGTTCATGATGATGGGGTGAGGTTATGATGGGGTAACAGGTGATGAAGTGATATCTAGCTATGAGAAGATGGTCACAAGGACTAACAATGATTTTCAAATGTTGACATCATGACTACGGTGTGGCACAAACATGTTGGTCAATCCATTTGTGCTTCACACTTCATGTTTTGAGGCATAGTTCACTCAACAAATGTGTTTGAGAAACCAAAATCTCATTCAAGGTTTCTTTAGCCATTAGGCTCCTTCTTCTGGATGTTCAAATCCATTGATCTATTCTTTGATTTTCTTTGATCATCTGGCCTCTTGGAAGTTTGTTTCCCCTCCTTTTCTATAAGGTGAAACCTTCATTGGGTTTCTTTGCCAACGTTGATTTTGATTTTGTTTTCCCATTAAGTGAGATGTGTTACACTCAATAGCATAAATGGTTTTCCACTACATGACATGTTCTACATTCAAGTGGACTTGATGATGGAGCATGATGAAGATATTTCATATGACCATAGTGCATGAGTATCAAACATTGGTCAACATTGTTATCCAAGATAAGAAGGATTATAATCAGGCTATATGGTTGGGCTCAAGAGAATGGTAACGGAAATGATATGAGATAACCACTCTTGGCATGGTGGGTGAAACACCACAAAATTTTGGATTTCAACATCTCGATTGCAAATTTGGATAAGTGTCAAAATGGTGGCACTTTTCCCAAATTTTTCGAAGTGTTGAGTGTAGTCAGCTTCAATTGCCAGATTTGCAAAATTTTTCTAAATGTTAGAATGATGGCACTTTCTACAAATTTTTCTAAGTGTTGGTGCTATTCTCCCTAGCGTAGCTAGCATAGCATGCATGAAGGCTTGCTTTGCAAAATTTTCTAAGTATTAACAATAGCTGAAAAAAAATTTCTAAGTATTGTGCTACACTCTCATTGCCCCTGCTACAGTCTAGAGCATAGCCAATGTAGCACACTTTTCAATGAAAAGTTTTGCCTAAGTGTCAAGCCAGAAGCTGTCAAGCTAGCTCAGCATGGAAGAGGCATTTGGCAGATTTTCTAACTCCTGAGGTCACCCCTCTTACTATGCTCTAAAGCGTAGCTAGCATAACAAGAACAAGGATTACAATCTTCACCAAATTCTTCTAAGTGTCCATGCTACATCCTGTCCCTGACTAGTGTGCTATGTCCTGCACGTAAACTGCACGTAACACAGGATGAGCATAGCAACCAATGTCCCACGTTCCACACGTAACATGGGATGAGCATAGAAGCTAGTGTCCCATGTCCTACATGTAACACAAAACAAGCATAGTAGCCAGTGTCCCATGCTTCACACATAATAAGGGACAAGCATTGTGGCCAAAGCTAGAAAATTTTTGAACTTTTTCTGGTCACCTTCAGACTTAGAAAATTTTCTGAATTTTTCTTGTGGTCCCACCTACCACACTACCATGTGGCACCCGATTTGCATTTTGGGCTAACCTTAGCCTTATGAATACCCTTGTGCCCCAATGATTTAGGGGGTTGGCTTCCATTTTTCACCAATGTGGTAGTTGACACTTTCATTTGGCATTTGGTAGTTTAGCATCTTGGCACTTAGCTCTATGGACAAATGAGACCCAAAGCACACCACATAGTACACTGCAATCCCATTGCAACCTTGCATCACATGGTACACCACAACCCTGATGTAGCCCTACAAAACATTGCATGGTACACCATGGTGGCCAACCTGGTAGGCACAGTTCATCATAGTGAGCATCAAACTTCATGGCCCAACACCATTGAGACTATGACTATGCTCCCACTGATCCTATTATACACTATGTACCTTTTGAGACCCTTTTGGAATTAGCTACACTTCTGCTTTTGGGATGGTGCACTTCTGTTCTCAAGTTCTGTTACATATCTCAAGCATTTCTCTTTGGCATTTAGTATGACACTTATATTTTCTTGCTTTTTCATACGTATTTTCATGTTTACATCACTATTCTTAGGCCAGGACACCCTGCTAAGCTCTAGCTTAGCTAGACCTGATGTTAGCACATAATGCAATATAAACCCCTCTTACACATGGTCATTCTAACACCACTTAAGTACCTATCTGATTGAGCAGATCATTTAGGGAACCTCATTTCCATTTCCCAGCATAGCCCTCACATGAATTCGAGGTCAAGCTATATGTTCATTGACCTCTCAATGTTCTAGCCACCAACATTTTTGTACATCATAGTTTTTGGCACTACCTTCTACATTTTTTGATTGGTAGTTAACCAAAACTCTGGATGCTCTAGAGAGTGTAATAAGTTCTTAAAGTGTAGCAAGCTCCAGTATAGCAAGCATGGTAAGCTCCAATATAGCGAGCATGGCAAGCTCTAGCATAGCGAGCATGGTAAGCTCCAGCATAGCAAGCATAGCACTAGAGTTAACCATTTTTAGTAGCTTTCATACTTAGCATTTTTTCTACATTTTCATACTTAGCATTTTTTTTTTTGCATTTTTATACTTAGCCAAATTTTCTACAATTTTATACTTAGTCAATTTTTTGTAATTTCTATACTCAGCCATTTTTCTGCATTTTTACACTTAGTCATTTTTCTACATTTTTATACTTAGCCATTTTTCTGCTACTGACAGACTTAGTCATTTTTCTACAATTTTTAGAGTTAGCCATTTTTTTATTTTTTTTTTGCAAACAACAACTCTCATAACCCAACCTATGAACATGAATCTAGATCAACCTTCCACATCAGTGTCTAACACATTTGACATGATGATCCACCCAAAGCATGCCACACTAAGCCACGAATAATATAATTTTGCTTGTGCCAAAATCCAAGTAGGATTACCAGTGGATCACCTTGACCTAGAGGTAAAACAAGATTACGAACAAGTCCATCAAGATGGACGAGAGTACAATCCTACCTTATTTGACATAATCCCACTCATGGAGTCCTACCACCAACTTTTATCCCAACTCATCCATGCAAACAAGCATGATGTAGGGACAACCTACGAGGAAGCCTCATAGGCGGAAGAAGATGAGTTCAAGGCCTAATTCAAATGCAAGCACCCCCTCTACACCATCTTCCAACAACCACTCTCAAGTACAGCCCCTCCTTGGTTTGGTCCACCTATCCTCTCCAAGATGGTAACCATGCGAATTCAACCTTCCTTGCAAGCGACCACTACATTTGCCCAACCCTATGCTCACGCAAGGGCCACCTCCTAGCCCTAGATCACTCAGGCATCCTATCTCCCACTTGTTTCATCACCATCCACAGTGTCTGTCCAACCCACTCATGTGTGGCCACCTCAGTCACTTCACCCATCCCTCAACCAACACATCAACTAAACCTATTCGCTACAAATTTAAACTGACAATGACCATCCACTATGACGTTAAACTGGCAACACTTGTCCGCTACGACGTTAAACTGGTAATGCCCATTCGCTACGATGTTAAACTAGCAAACTTCACAACCAAAAATCTGACTCTATGTCATACACCCAACATAAGCCCAACCAATGCAACCAACTATCACATCCCCAAGCTTGGATTAGGCATTCCAGCTGATCCAAAGCTTGACAAAGAAGATCAACTGACTCAAGGCTACCTCCTTTGACATCGTCAAGGTGGTGGACTTCTACTAAGATCATTCCATAAGTCCTACAGTACCACCTCTAACTCCTCCAACTGGGGTCTAGCTACCTTAACTCACCAAGTACAATGATGAAGGGGACCCCAATGCACACTTGGTCATGTTTCAATCTAAGTGCCTACTCCTTCAAGCCTAGCCACATGCCACCATGCATGTGTTCCCCATGTCACTCACTAGGAAGGCCTTAGACTGGTACCATGCACTACCTAGGGCCTTAATCTCCTCCTTGGAGGACCTCCTCAGCCAATTTTTGATATGCTTTAGGTACAACCTAAAGCCTAAAGCAACCCTTGACAAGCTAATGCAAGTCAAGCAAGGGCCCCTAGAGCCCATGCCAAAATTTCTCCAATGTTGGAATGTTGCATTGAGCGAAATGCATGAACCACTAGTAGAGATGCACCTACTGACCATCTTCAAGGGTGCAGCGAATGACTTCATCAAGTCCAAACTATATTACTTGGCCCTGAAGTCTCTCAACCAAACCTTTGCCCAAACAAAGGGCATAGAGGAGGCAACATAAGCTAGCAATGACCAAGCCTACGTGGCCTACAAAAATCAAAATATGCACAAGAAAAATGCAATAGTGGAAATAGTGGCCGCAAGCACAAAAGCAACCAAATAGGACCCAATGGCTAAGTAGCCCAATGCCCTAGCTCACAAAGCCACCAACTCTAGTGCCAACTCACCTACATCAATAAGGGCCACCCCAAGGTCCAACTTTGAGTGCAAGGATCATTCAAAATATACACTGCTACTGATGGAACCCTCTAAACTACTTGAGCAACTCTTGAAAGCTAGGAAAATCCAATACAAAAATGCACCAAACATTCCTTGCAAAAAACATGACAAGTACTGTGAACTACTAAGGAACCCCACCTCAGTAGTACCAAATGAGCCCCCAATCCCACAACATTTCAAGCTAGACCAATACTATCATTACCACCATATGTCCAGTCATAGTATAGAAAATTGTTGTCCTTTGTAGGATGACCTACAAAGAATGATAGAACGAGACCAACTGGTGCTCAACACAGCAAGCCAATCTAATGCAGATGACGCCCCCTATGTCATAAGCTTCATTAACATAGGTGGCAAGTCCAAACCTGTGCAACAATCTTTTGTGATCTGCATGCCTCCTAACAAGGCAAGAATCCCCTTGGCCTCCACAAGTAAGAGGCCTCACTTTGTTATCAAATTATTACCTCAAGCACCCACAACATCCTTTGTGGTCAAGGTCCCATAGTAATCATCCACTAAGATGTTAAACTGGCATGACATAGCAACAACAATCACTACGTAACCTTTTTTCATCAAAGTGCCACAACAAGTTGGCCCTGCAACAACTCCTAAACTACCATTTGTCATAACGGTGGAACAACGTGATGGCCCCTCACCTACCCAAAGCCCAATAGTGGACAATGTCTCAATCTCTCCTCCTTCAAGGGCTAACCCCACTAGCAACCTAGGTAGGCCTACCAAATGGTAATCTAAGAGGATGAACAAATGCCTCGTAACCCCCATAGCTAAACCAAAGGTTATAACTAGCAAGAAACAATTGAACACTAGGACCCCTATGCCCAAGCAAGTCAAGCAATCCAAGAACAAGTCCCCTCTGCGAGAGATCTATCTCTCAAGTCACATAAAGGAAGTCAAGGCCAACACAACAATTGATAACAAGGACTTCATAGCTACACTAGCCCAAGTGAAACAAATGCTCAAGTAAAAGAACACAACGTTGAGCTTGTATGACCTAGTCATGATCTCATTTGCTCACCACTAAGCATTGGCCTAGATGTTGGCCTCCATTCCTATTACAAAGGAAATCCCTATAGATGAGGCATCCATCCATGATCCAATGTTGCCCCCTACATCATAGGAATTAGGTTCAACATCACTAGAATTTCATGATTATGCAATCAAGGTCAACCCCAAATGAGGCGAGGTCACTACAACTTCATTGTCCATTAGCATACATCCTGGATAGTGCATCATCTATAGAAGTCATATCAATGATGGTGCAACAACAAATGTAGTCCTATACTTGATCATCGACAAGCTAGGCCTAGCAAATGAAATCACACCAACCAAAATCACATGTCTAAAATCTTTCCACATATCATGTGTCACTATCAAGGGTACAATCAACTTAGCCTTTGTGGTAGGAGAGCAATTCCCCACTAGCACAAATTTCATTGTCATAGAGAAGATGCCAAGCTTCAACCTAATCCTAGGTAGGCCTTGGCTAGCCCAACTATGGGCCATCTCCTCTCCCTTCTATCAAGAAATCCACCTTCCATATGAAGGTTGTCAAGTTATCATCCATGATGATAACATTCCCCCTCCAGCTACCCACAACATAGACATGGAGCAAGTGTCAGAGGTGGAGTTTCTTGGTGGTACACCTGTAGCAACCAACATAATGCCTAAGGGTAACAAACCTAAACAAGTGGTTAAAGCTAATAACATCCTAGAGGATCCTAAGCCCTACATGTCCCCTAATCCACATTCAGTTAGGAAGTAACTACATGACCAAGACTTTCCCTTGGCCAAAAATATGCTAAGAACCTGCTTACTCCTTGCCTCCATGGGCCATGCATTTTTGATATTTGCTTGTGTTGCATTTATTTATGCATTTATATTTCACCTACTTACCTAGTTTACACACAGTTTTTCTTTTTTTTATGCATTTCTACTTTATTTATACGTCCATCCACTTAGCTTATGCATTACATTTGAAAAACATCAAAAACACATAAAACTACAAAAACGCCTAGCCCAAAAAGGCCTTTAAATAGCCCATAGCCCATAACAGCCTAAAACTATTGCTTTTTGCATTGATTTCCTTTCATTCATGCATTTTAACTCTGTTTATGATAGGTTCCACTTGATGTTGTTTTTCTAGTTAATTTTTGTAGGATCTTGCAAGCACACAGCATGACTATGCATGTAGCATTGTGCCTCACATAAGCAAGGTAAGCAGTCATCTACCATGACACTAAAAACTAGCATAGAAAATCCACTATGACTATAAACTAGTGTAATAGTCCGCTATGACTATAAATTGGCACAGATCATCCTTGGGTCATGATGTTAAATTGGCACAACAACCACCATCCACTACAACGTTAAATAGGCACCTAGTAGTCTATTAGGACTATAAACTAGTACATCATGATCTACCAAGACCTTAAACTAGGTTCATGATCTGCCAAGACTTTAACCTAGAATGTTACTGATCTGTTGGAGCACCTACCATTAGTGAAACCCTTGGGGCACTCATAGCATCATCACCTCCCAAAATTTGGCTAATCTTTTAGAGCACCTACCATCAGTGTGGCCTTTGAAGGACTCACAACATCATTGCCCCAGCACTTTCACTAGCTTCCTAAGCACTTGCAACTAGCACAGCATTTGACATATTTGTAGCATCTTTATGTCCAGCACTTATAGCATCTTTACATCCAGCACTTGCAACATCTTCACATTTAGCATTTACACATGCATTCCATGTTTTGTGGTTTTCTTGTCTTCTCATAGTTGTGTCTGCAAGATGAGGCCTTGGAGGTGGTTATGCAGAGATGCATCTCATTGCAGCAGTAATTCACCACATTTCTCCGATGTGCATGATTGGGTTGGTTAAGCCACTCAAGAGTGCACATCCCCCTTATCCCATTATAGCCTATGCACATCCACTCCTTCATCCCAACAACCTCTCATCCCCCACAAACTCATGATTGCACATCCCTCTGATACATACGCATTGTGATGCATATGGCATTCTCCTCATATCAACCGTTGAACCTAAGGTAGATGTAACATAACTCATCCCGTTGGGAGCCTCTATTGGCTAGTCAAGGCCCAAGCAGATGTAACGTAACTCATCCTAGGGAGGAAACACCTATCGTACAAATGCAATGTGAGTGCATCAAAATAAAGCCCATCTACTCAATGGTCCACACCTTGCAGCTAGCAAACAATAGTAACCTGAACCCAATGAGGGTTTGCCTCGTAGCAAAGCAAAGAAGAAGAAAAAGAACAATAAATAGAAAAAAAGCAAAAAAAACATTAAAAAAAAAAGAAAAAAAGAAAAGGAGAATAAGGAAAAGCACATCCCCAAGAAAATTGATAATGCTACAATTTTGCAATCAACCTAGCCTTGGATCAAATTTGACTCTCTCATGAGTACTTTGATGAGAGGTCAACATTTCAGGGGCATGCTACTTCATTCCATGGTCATCATCAGCTGTGTTGACTTCACATCTTGCATCAAGATACATTGTTTTCATTTTATTTCATTTTCTTACATTTCATCTCCCTAGCACATTGCCTATACACTTTGCCCCAACACATCCTTATTTACAACACTCTTGAACATGGTCGAACGACAGCCAATCTTGTACCAACAAGTGATGTTGATGCCATGTCTGCTGTAGTGTTTTGAAATTCTTTGTTAACATACCTTGGGCCACTCCTCCAAATATCAACAAAGAGGGGCCATTGAAACACCACAAAATTTTTGATCTCGACATCTTAACTACAATTTTGGCTAAGTGTCAAAATGGTGGCACTTTGCCCAAATTTTTCTAAGTGTTGAATGTAGTCATCTTCAACTGCTAAATTTGCAAAATTTTCCTAACTGTCAAAACAATGACACTTTTTGCAAATTTTTCTAAGTGTTGGTGCTACGCTCCCCAGCATAGCTAGCATAGCATACATGAAGGCCTACTTTGCAAAAGTTTCTAAGTGTCAACAATAGTTGTAGAAATTTTTCTAAGTGTTGTGCTACACTCCCATTACCCCTGCTACACTCCAAAGTATAGCCAATGTAGCATACTTTTCATTGACAAGTTTTACCTAAGTATCAAGCTAGAAGCTATTAAGCTAGCTCAATGATGAGTGGCGAGGTACCCCCTACACTCAACCATACGAATACGAGCGTGCACGCACGATCCGGTCGAACTCCGCAGACTAAATGCCTTAACACCATAAGAAACACTTGGGGTTAATCGTTCGTTGTCTTCCCAGGCTTGCTTGTAAGTGTCACGGTGTATGGTTAAGCAAGTCTGAGGTATGTGATTTTTTTGGTATTTTTCGGTTTATCTTCTATGCTATCAAGGAAAAGGGTTGAGAAACTAACTAACTCTAACTAATGTCCTAAGTCTAAATTAACTAGCGTCAGCATCCGTTCCCACTTACCGGACACACCCTGAACTATGCAACTGTGGCTTACCAAACGCTAATCGTTACTGGGATCACCACACGTAACGCAAGTGCTCGAAGTGGTCGTACTGAGGCACCTATTTAGCTTAAGTGTGATAAGCAGCCGATTCCTTAGCTAGCCGTACACACCCGTGGGTGCTCGTAACTAAGTCGTACTTATCACACGTTCTAGCCTAGCAATGAGTAGCCGATTCCTTGACTAGCCGTACACATTGGACTACCACTGGGATTACCAAGCGCAGAATCCTGGAATACGCTACTGGGTTACCAAGCAGCCAATGCTCGTAATCAAGTCGTACTCATGCGTTGCGACAAGCAGCCGATTCCTTGACTAGCCGTACACGTCCGTAGACGCTCGTAATCAAGTCGTACTTGTGCGCACTAGGAAAGCAGTAAATAAACAACAATAAAACCATGTACTGCAAGGTTTATCCAATCAAGTTCGTCTTTATTGCCGTACACAACTTGGGTTCAGGTTACAAGCTGCTCGAATAAAGAGCCGTTCACTCTAGGACTCCTACTGCGGGCACATGGGAAAAATTCTAACTCTGGAGTGATCAATCTGCCAGAGCTTCGCTACTTCTAGCCAGGATTGGGAAATGAAGGGAGTGCCGCCTCTTATTTATAGATATGGCGGCGGACCGCGATATCGCGTACGCGATATCGCAGGGGAAGACGCGATATCGCGGCACATGCAGGTCGTGTCTCATCAAACCCCCATGACTGAATGAAAACTCATCCTCGAGTTCCTTACAATGATATCAGGTAGGTATGGGATTATTAGGGGAAATGGAACTAATGGGATGACATGTGAACGGTCTTTATTACAAGACTTGACAAAAACTGGTGTTCATGACAACATGGGTGAACACCTTATTACAATGACATCAGGCCACAGTTGGCAGCTGAGAGAAAAGAGGAGAGAGAATAGAAGAGAAGAAGAGAGAAGAGTCTTGTTGCTGCCAACGCCTAGATTGCGCCTTTCGTTGTCCATCTGTAAGCGCATTATCAATTCCACTCCTTGCATGCTGCTTCAGCGCTGCTCCATTCCAAGTGTCTGCTCCAGATCCATTCTGTTGTTGTATGATTGCCATCTGCACACACAACACCATCATATATTAGCAAGGGTAATTGAATCATTAAGTAAAGCATACCTTGCTTCGGTTTAGGTTCACTGGCTAAGGTGTGGTATGGCTGATATGGATCTGGGAAAATATAGATGATGACTACCGAAGGTATAGGGGTTAGGAAGAAAAACGAAAAAATCCGGGGCTTAGGATAAAAATCGAAAAATCAGGCCCCGTACCCCCATGACTAATCGCGAACCTCCGGTAGCGTTAGAATGGAGAGAGAAAAGGAATAGGAATGATAGGTAAAAAGGGACAACTATGGCATCGATAAAAAGGATGTCATGATGGAAATGAACAAAAATGTTAATTAATTGCAAAACGTTAAGGAAAAGAAGTTAACTAATGTTCCAAATAGGAATGTCAGTGGGTCCTCCCCAAAGCAGGCTCATGCCCTTAATGCCCTGACAATCCCACATTCAAAGAGTCCGTGGGCTCTGGGAATGTCCTTTGGAAACAAGAGTTAAAGTCTTAACCGGAAGAATTTACCAAAAAGAAAACAAAGCATCAACCAAAGTATATACAATGATACAACCGGCAATGAGGTGAACAATGGAGAGAAGGATGGGAAGAAGAGAAGTGGAATGGAATCCCATGAACAAGGTGGTGTACAGCCCCTTGTGTGGTTTATGATTAATGTGACTTGGTGAATCTCATTCCAACTCTGGCTCAAACCAACCACTTCCAGTGACTTCGCATCAATGCATTTGGTCAAACCATCCACTTGGATAACAAGGATGCATCTTCGAAGAGCCACCACCATTCTGACGAAAAAAATGAGAGAATGGGAAGCAAGAAGGGCTTTAGTTAGAGGGAACACTTTGGTTCCATAACCAGTGCTGGCAGCCCAAATTTTATTCCGTCTAAGGGGTGTGCTTTGAATCCTCACTTTTGCTTTCTCTTTTTTTTTC
>MNCI01029727.1:268109-283351 GCA_015680685.1 Gnetum montanum | reverse complement strand
TGGTGGTAAAACTATATTACCAAGCGAATCTCTCCAGCGCAACTGTTCATCCTGATGGAGAGTAAAAGTGTAATCAGGGGTATACTCATCAGGATGAGTATAAGTTATCGAATACTATTTAGGACTTGGCTGATATGGGTTATGCGTATGATCCTGACTTTCTCCTGTATTGTCCTTAGGTAAGTTGATTGCATGAGAAGAAGCCATTTCTAATGGTGTGCTAATTTTCACTGTTATTTATGTTCTGAATTAACTGATTAACCCTAAGGTTTGTTTTAGGCTCACATTGATGTGAGTGATATCCCTTATGTTCAATTGGCGAAAAAACACTTAGTCCCCGGCAACGGCGCGAATGATGAGTGGCGAGGTACCCCTACACTCAACCATACGAATACGAGCGTGCACGTGCGATCCGGTCGACCTCCGCAGACTAAATGCCTTAACACCATAAGAAACACTTGGGGTTAATCATTCGTTGTCTTCCCAGGCTTGCTTGTAAGTGTCACGATGTATGGTCAAGCAAGTCTGAGGTATGTGATTTTTTTGGTATTTTTCGATTTATCTTCTATGCTATCAGGGAAAAGGATTGAGAAACTAAGATAACTCTAACTACTAATCTAAGTCTAAATTAACTAGCGTCAGCATCCGTTCCCACTTACCAGACACACCCTAAACTATGCAACTGTGGCTTAACAAATGCTAATCGTTACTGGGATCACCACACGTAACGCAAGTGCTCAAAGTGGTCGTACTGAGGCACCTATTTAGCTTAAGTGTGATAAGCAGTTGATTCCTTAGCTAGCCGTACACACCCATGGGTGCTCGTAACTAAGTCATACTTATCACACGTTCTAGCCTAGCGATCAGCAGCTGATTCCTTTACTAGCTGTACACACTGAACTACCACTGGGATTACCAAGCGTAGAATCCTGGAATACGCTACTGGGTTACCAAGCAGTCAATGCTCGTAGTCAAGTCGTACTCACGCGTTGCGACAAGCAGCCGATTCCTTTACTAGCCGTACACGTCCGTAGACGCTCGTAATCAAGTTGTACTTGTGCGCACTAGGAAAGCAGTAAAATAAACAACAATAAAACCATGTACTGCAAGGTTTATCCAATCAAGTTCGTCTTTATTGCCATACACAACTTGGGTTCAGGTTACAAGATGCTCGAATAAAGAGTCGTTCACTCTAGGACTCCTACTATGGGCACATGGGAAAAAATTCTAACTCTGGAGTGATCAATCTGCCAGAGCTTCGCTACTTCTAGTCAAGATTTGGAAATAAGGGGAGTGCCACCTCTTATTTATAGATATGGCGGCAGACCGCGATATCGCGTACGCAATATCGCAGGGGAAGACGCGATATCACGGCACAGTGCATGTCGTGTCTCATCACTCAACATGGAAGAGGCGCTTGGTAGATTATCTAACTTATGAGGCCACCCCTCTTACTATGCTCTAGAGCATAACTAGCGTAACAAGAACAAGGATTACAATCTTTACTAGATTCTTCTAAGTGTCAATGCTATGTCCTATCCCTGGCTAGTGTCCTATGTCCTACATGTAACATAGGATGAGCATAGTAGCCAGTGTCCTATGTCCCACATGTAACATGGTACAAGCATAGTATCCAATGTCCCATGTCTCATGGGACAAGTGTAGCAGACACTATCCCATGTCCCACATGTAACACGGGATGAGCGTAGTTGCCAAAGTTAGAAAATTTTTGAACTTTTTCTGTCACCTTCGGACTTAAAAAATTTTCTGAATTTTCTTGTGGTCCCACATACCGCACTACCACATGACACTTTATTCACATTTTGGGCTAACCCTAGCCCTATAAATACCCCTACACCCATGTAGTAAATTTCTCTTTGGTATTTAGCATAACACTTATATTTTCTTGCTTTTTCATACATATTTTCACATTTACATCACTATTCTCAAGCTAGGACACCCCGCTATGCTCTAGCTTAGCTAGACCTAATGTCCATGCATAATGCAATATAAACCCTCTTACACATGGTCATTCTAACACCATGTAATTCCCTATCTGATTGACCAAACCATTTAGGGCACCTTGTTTTCATTTTCCAACACAGCCCTTGCATAGATTTGGGGTTAGGATGTACACTCTTTGACTTCTCGGTGTTTTAGCCACTAACATTTTCAAACATCACAATGGGATAAACTCACCAAATCTTGCACATTGAGATCATGTGATGAATGTCTACCATAGTAAGTTACACCTCCATGATGACTCCAAGTTTTACCCTACAGGTACAACTCCAAGAGAAAAAGGAAAACCAAGCAACAAAAACATGTTATCACATTACAATTCATGTGGCCACATAGAATAATAAATGAAAACAAGCTACTAAGGTTACTAGTGTTCCTAGTTTAAGGTCATGGTAGGTCATGCTACTAATTTAAGATCTTAGCAAGTCATAGAAAGATGTTCTTTTGTTAAGAAAAGAATGTCATGTAAGCACACTTGCGAAGGATCATTTATATTATTATTTTACTACATGTAGGATGGCTTTAGATAGGAATGAATAACTAGATTGACCAACTTATTCCCATTCATTTCTAAAATTTAGTAGGCCCCATTGTCATAGGCCTTAGTGATCAAGAAAGCCTCTTCCTAGTTGATTGAGAATATATCTACATTCTCATAGATGACATTGAGAACCAAGTCCCCTTCCTTGATCTTGCGCTTACCCAAGTTATGGTGGTATTGCTATTTCTACCTCTCTTGGTAGCATTCAATGTGAGCAAGCGTTCATACTCACTACTCCTCCACCAAGTATAGGTTCATGGTATGTAGCTCTTTGTTCTATTCATCATCGATGATGTTGGATATGGTGACTTGAAGCAATGGTACCTACAATTCAAGAGGTAAAATAGCTTCAAAACCATAAACAAGGTTATACAAGGTTACGCTTGTTATAGTACAGTATGTCATTTGGTAGGCCTAAAGTCCATGGACAAGACACTCATGCCACCTACATTTATTGTTATTTAGCATTTTCTTGAGCAAGATATAATAGCCTTATTACTTGTCTTAACTTGTCCATTGGCCTAAGGGTAGTATGATCATGAGAAGGAATACTTAATGCTTAGGTTATGATAGAATTTTTTCATTCCTTGGCTTCTGAAATATGGTCTATTATTTGTGACTATGATCATCGGTATATTGAAAGGGGCTACTATGTTGTCTAAAATGAATCTACAAACTTGTTTAGATGTGTTCTTTCTTAAGGAAATAGCCTCAACCCACTTAGTAAAGTATTTGGTTGCAGTGATGATGAAGTTATGCTCTATGGAAGACTTGGGTGTTATAGGTCCAATGATATCCAGCCCCTGCCATTGAAATGACCAAGTAATCTAAGTAGTGTGTAACTTAGCTGGCAATACATATATAAGGTTACTATGACATTGGCACATGTTATAACTATTAACCTTCTATAGGGAATCACTTTCCATCTATGGCTAGTAATAGCCTAACTGTCCAATCTTAGCGGCCATAGCTCTGGGTCCTATATGTCTCCCACAAACATCCTCATGAACCTACTCTAGGACTATTCAAGCTTTAGTTTTACCCAAGCATACTAAAAATATGCTATTGTAGGACTATCAACATAATGTGTTATCATCCACAATGACACACTGTTTTGATCATTTGCATATAGCGTCCTTTTGAGCAGTAGTCAAGCCTTGTAAAGGTTCACCATGCATAAGGTAAAATTTGATGTCATCATACCACTCCCTTGTAGGAGAAATATGAACTATGGCCACAAATGTATCATCAACACTTTGCATGATGGGAATAGCACATTCCATAGTCAATGTGGATAACTTGCTAAACACATCTAGTGTCACACTAAGGGGTAGCGTTGCAACTACATCAACTATAGCATTTTCATTTTGGGGTATATGTTGGATGTCAACTTCTATAAATTACTGTAACAATTGCTTCCCTAAGTCACAATAAGGTTATAAATTTTAGGCTTTGCATGCATAAATCTTAGTTACTTGGTTAACCACAAGTTGTGAATCACCCTTAATCATTAAGCACTTGATTTTTAGGTCACAAGCTACCATCATCCCTCTAATCAATCCCTCATACTCTACTATATTGTTGGTGCATGAACACTCAAAATGATAGGCAAAGGATTAGATATCACTAGATAGAAATGTTATGATGGTAGTGGCATTGGTCACATGGGTAGTTGAAGCTCCATCAAAGTGCATGACCACCTCATAACCCTTGGACACTTGGGTAAAAATGTTAGCATGGTCATCTAGAAACTTAGGATCTATGATTGCATGGTCATCAATAACTAAAACTATAAGTTGTATGGCTATAGCTTGACCTTTCATTAAGGACTGGGAAATGTGATGAAAGTCAAACTCTATTGTTATGGCTTTCCATTGAGCTATATGGCTACTCTCATAGATGGTGGTTATTATGGCTCTAAGTATGTTTTCTTTGTAAATAACATTAACCTAGCACCAAAAGAGGTAGTGTCTCCATTTTTTTAATGAGAAGAATAGTCCTAGACAATACTTCTCTACTTCAGCATATCAAGTCTCATGGACAACTAATGCATGGCTTAGGTAGTATACTAGCAACTCTACTTCATCATCATGTTTTTGATAGAGTAGAAAGGTAATGGAAGTGTAAGAGATAGCAAGGTAAATATAAAAAGGCTTACCCTCTTGAGTAGGATAGACTATTGGTAGTTGTGCCAACTCTTGCTTAAAGTTTTCAAATGCTTCTTAGCACTGAGTCATCCACTCATATTGGACTCCTTCCTTAAGCAAGTGTTGCATGAGTTGTAACTTATCTATAAGCCTAGTGATGAACCTATAGATAAATTGCAATCTACCTTGCAGTCCCTCAAGCTCCTTAAGGTTACTTGGTGCTACCAAGTTGGATATGGCCTTAACCTTATCAAGATCAACATGTATCCCTACTTCATACACTACAAAGCCAAGCATCTTACTGGTCTTGACACCAAAAACCCACTTCTTGGGATTGCGCCTAAGCTCATATTTGAGGCATCATTTAAGTACAAGATCTAGATCATTAGCATGGTTGCTAGTCACTTTGGACTTCACGGTTGTATCATCTACATAATCATTGAGAAAACCTAGCATGTAATCACTAAAGATATAGATCATGGCTCTTTGATAGATTACTCATGCATTCTTAAGGCCAAAAGGCGTCATGGTATAGCAAAAGGTACCCAAGGGGTCATGAAGGTAGTACTGAGTTGGTGCTCCAAGTTGATCCTAATATGGTTGTATGCCAAAAACCCATCCATAAAGGATAACACAACATGCCTAGCCATAGTATCAATAAGTTCATCAATACTAGCCAAAGGTAAGTCATCCTTAATCATTGCCTTATTTAGGTCTCAAAAATCGATGCAAATGTGAATAATCCCATTTCTCATAGGGACTACCACTATATTGGATATCCATTTAGTGTAATCAACAACTCTAATGAAACCATCTTGCTATAGTTTTGTGATTTCATCACAAACTGCTAAGGCCAAATCAGGTCTAATATTATGAATCTTTTGCTTAACTGGTCTAATGCTAGGATCAAGTATGATGTTATGTTGAACTAAATGTGGGTCTGGACCTAGCATATCTTCATATGTCTAGGAAAATGCCTTAATGTTATCTTGTAGAACCTTGGTGATGTCTTTAGCTTGTTGAGGTTTTAGTGATGAACTTAGTTTTAGTGTTTTCTCCTTACCACTATGTGTCATGACAAGAACCTCAACAAGAAAGTATTTAACTATGTTAACAACCTCAAGGTCAAGGGTTTTAACTAGGTTCTCAAGCCACTATAGGAGTTTTTCAATTGAGGCTATGTAATCAACAAGACTCTCAAGCTTAAGATCTACGTAATTAAAATCAATACATTGTTCAACATTACTATGGGGCCCATTTAGGCTCAAACCCAAGGTGATTTTCTTCCAGGTGTTCATACTCCAATCCTACATATCAACAATAAGCACATTAAGTGGTACTTGGGTAAAATGAGTGAATAATGCCAAAATGATATAAAATACCTTAATAAAGATGCAAACACATACTATCCCAATGTCAAACAAATGTAAACAAGGTCAACCAAGGAGATGACATAAAGGTCAAAAAAAGTTGAAATACAAGAAAAATATGAAAAATAAGATCAAACATGAAAAACAAGGTTACACTAGGCAAGTTTTAGAACTTGGCAAGCTATATTGCCAATTTAAGGCCATGGTAGGCCATGGTTACATGGTGCCAAGTGATGGTCAAAGATGGTCAAATCCCATTACTTAACACCAATCAAGGGTAAAGAAAGGTCAATATGGATCATAATATAGAAAACAAGGGTAAATGTAATGAAACTAAAGTGATGTAAAGACTAGATGAGGTCAACTGATGGTAATGATTGTCAATAATGCACAGCAAGATCAAAAGGAGTCAAAACACCATGAAATAAGGCCAAATCGATCAAAATGGAATACATGTGGTAAAATTTGGACAATAATAGTCAAAAAAGATTATATTTTGCCATTTTTAGACCTTAGTGGGCCATGGTATGCAACTATAGTGTTTTCAGGGGATTTTGGACACATGAGGGGATCATTCTAGGGCTATTTTGAAGCAAAATTGACACTTTTCATTGTGTCTACAATGGGCCCTACTAGTGACTACACTAACCTAGTGTAATCAATATTTAGCGGGAGTTTCTCATGCTCAGTATGATCACTCTCAAGTTCTCAATGGTCTAGACAACTAGCATAGGGAATGGGTATTGAACATCTATAGGTTTTGGTATTGTTTTGACTCTTGAGAAGGCTAAAAAGTATGTTTCTAGTGGTGACGACGCTAGGCTAGCAGGCTCTAGCATCGTCATAGAGAATACATGAATTCATGGGCTTTTGAGGCTAAAAAAAAGTGAAACTACAGCTAGGTGACATTGGGGTATGGTTCTAGGCATTCTAGGTCAATTTTGGGTCCCTCTAAGTGGTATACTACTAATTGTTGGTGCCATATTTTCCCTTCTTATTGTGACTACGCTAGCCCAACATAGTCACCAACTTCTTCGATATATTCATGAATGAAAAATGGATTTTGATGAGTTTTAGAGCTCAATCAACCATGCTAATGGGCTTCTAGGGACACTAATGCTACTAGTTAGGGTTTCGATGCCAAAGTTGCTAGATTTGGTGCAAGTTTAGGTCTTGAATTGTAAAATATCCCATGACTACATTGGCCATGTAGTTTCTAGTGTAGTTGAGGGACTTGGATGGAAAAAAGGTGAAAATAATAAGTTTTAGCTCATTTCCCAAGGTTTGGACATGTTCTAATAGGATTCTAAGTCTTTTTAGAAGTTAATTTGAGCAATTTTTTAGGGTTTTTGGTCATCTTCAAATGGACTACACTAAGCCCTAACAATTAGCCCAGCATAGTCATGTAATAATCCAATGTAGATGAGTTTTAAAAGTTGAAAAAACTATGTTTTATTGCTAAAATTTACTCCAATAAGGTTCCCAAGACTTTTTAAAAATGAACTTTGAGCTATTTTTGGTAATTTTTGACCAATTTTAGATGGACTATGCTTGGCCATAGTAGTGATTATGCTAGCCTAGCATAGTCACACCATCTTTCAATGCAATCAAAATTGTGATTTCCAAAAATTGTGAGAAAAGATGAGTTTCATAGCCAGACAAGCTCTAATGATGTTTTAGGGTTCATCAAAAGTAAGTTTTACCTCTTTATCATCAATTTTGTGAATCTTGCAATGGACTACACTAGGGTTGGATAGTGACTACACTGCCCCAGTGTAGTCGTAGTTCCCCTCAATGTAGTTGAGGTTTAAAAGTCAAAAAACATTAGATTATGGCTTAATTCCCAAGACCTAATGATATCAATGTGTTGTGGCAAAGTCCTACAATTAGAAATGATGTTCTATTGGTTGGATTTAACTTGGTTTGAGTTCCAAAGTATGGACTACACTAGGCAAAACCAATGACTATGTTGTCCCAATGTAGTCAGCTCATTTTTTAGCATAGTTAATAGTTTGTGATGGACAATATAGGTTTTCCTAGTCAAAAGAGTTTTCCACAAGGCTCCAAGGTTTACCAAAAATGGATTTAGACCTTTTTTGCAATTTTTGGTCAATTTTTTATAGACTACACTAGGCTCTGCTAGTGACTATGGTAGCCCAATGTAGTTACACCATCCTCTACCATAGTCAATGTTGTAGTTGTTAAAATGGTGAAAGCATGCAAGTTTTGTAGTCAAAAAGGCTCAAATGGGGTTTTAGGCTTTTTTGTAGGTCAACTTGAGTGATTCGTAATGAATTTTGATCAACTCTAGGTGGACTATGTTGGACTCTGGTAGTGACTATGTTGGCCCAGTGTAGTCACCTCATTCCTTAGCATAGTTGGCATTAGGGATTCCAAGAATGAAAAAACGTTGCAAGGTTTATCTCTATCTCCAGCTCTACTCAATTTTAGGCTTCTCAAGAGGTGAGCTAGATTAGGAAATGAGTTGTTTAAAGCTTTCTATGTGGACTATGCTAGCCACCACTACTGACTACACTAGCCTAGTATAGTCACTCTTGGAAAATGGCATTTTGCTTTAGAAAAGTTAAAATCTTGCTTCCATTTCCAATTTGGCATCTTCTTGAGGTCTCTAGAGGTGCTTTTGAGCTTGGAAGTGATTGGTTTGAGGATTTCAAATGAGCTACATTGGGCATTTACTGAGAGAATGATGGCCCAACATAGTCATCCCATTCCCAATGTAGTCACACTTGGGAAATGTAAATTCATGGGATTTTTTAAGTTTTTGATTGATAGGTCAATAGTCTAAGGTCACTAGGGATCTTGGAGAGGTATGGAGGATCTAAGATGCAATTTTAGAGGTGTGTGAGGGTTGCATGATTAATTTGATCCCTAAACCCTGTGACTACACTAGGCTAGCATAGTCACTAGGTTTTCAAATCATAGTCATTGGAAATCATTTATTTTTTACACCATTTAGTGCATTTGACCATGTTTCAATACTATCGAGAGCTTAGACTAGGGTTTAGGGAGATGGCATATCCATTCAAAGCCAATTGAAGGTTGGATGAACTAGAAATGATCTATTTCACCTTGGACTATACTATGCTAGCATATTCCTACTATTGCCTAATGTAGTCACACCAAGAATCTACTCCATGATAGGGTTTGATGCCATTTGGGTGCCTTGCAACTGCTAATCCTAACTTCCTTCTGTTGGTTTAGGCATACGGTTCCATGGGTTGATTGTCAGTATGGATGGATGGCTTAGAATTAGGAAGAGATACCATTGTCCATCTTCAAACCCAATGTAGTCCCCAATTTTCTATATGAATCTTGAGGCTTTTTGCAATCTTATTCCTTGTGGGTGTCAGTATTGGCTTGCCTGGTTTGGTTGTCAGGTTTTCAAAATGGATAGAGGATTGGCAATTAGGTTTTGGAGGATGGATGGGAGGTGTTATTTGTTCCAAGGCTTCTAGGAGTGTAGGCTTCAATGTAGTCAAGCTTGGAAGTTGAGAGTGCTTAGTGTAGTCATGGCTTTCTCAAGGTTGTTTTTGAAGCACCCAGTGGGGCCCTCATGAAATTAGCATGTTTTTGTGAAAAATCTCATCACAACCTAGTGTACTCCATAGTTTCCAATTTCATCATCAAGTGAAGTGGAGTTGTGTATGGAAACTAGGGTTCTAAGGTAGGCGCTTGGGCTTAAGGCCTGGTTTTCATTGTCTTTACTTGCAAAATCATTGTTGCTTATGTACCTTCTTACTACTATGCCCAAGTTGGAGCTCTCTGTGTCAATCGGCATGAAGAAGAAGGCACCCACGAAGAAACCCACATTCGAGAAGGTAGATGGAGCCACCGAGGGCTCGTCACACCTTCCCCATCCAAAGAGTGGAGAAGGTTTCACCATCATTTTTTCTCATTTATTCCGTTTATTCAGTTTTTTGGGGCTTATTCCATTTCTTTGATCTAGGCTTGTATATTTGTTATTCCGAGATCTCAAAAAAATTCCATCATACATTTAGGCCATGTTTATTTGTTTTCGGTGTTACTTGGGCTTTGGGTTTTGTTTAGATTAAAATTTAAATGCCTTTTCCATGATTTCCATGGGTATTTGCTTTTTCTGCCCAAAAATGCAACATCACGTGTGAATTTCTTCCTAAGAAAATGGTCAGGTTTTTCAATTTTCTAAGGTTGTGGAACTATTTCCTACTATTTTTTGGTCAATTGATTTTTTCAATCACTTTATTTTACCTTATGAATAGTTTTTTATGGTTATTTTTGTTAGGCTAAGTCAAGTCGGTTTTCTATTTTTGGCTATTTTTTATCTAAGTTGAATTTTTTTATACAATAAATAAGTATTAAATTTTAATTTTAATGGTTATGAGTTTTTATTTTAACATTTTGGGATTCCAATGAATTTTGAACCATCGAATTTGGATAAACAATTTATTTTTTTATGGTTGTTTTCGTGAGCTCGCATGAAAATGGGTTTTTGGCATGATGGCCATAGTTAGGTTAATTTCGTACTTTTTTTGAACATATGATTAAGAATTTCTATGATTTCTTATTATGAAGTTGTAGTCCATGGTTTCACATTTTCAACAACTATAAAATCATTGAAAACAAATAAGCGATTAATTTTCTACAGATGTTTTCGTAAAGTCGGACAAAATTGAGATTTTAAAGTTGTAACGCATTTACCCTTGTGAAGATGGGCAACGTTGAGACTTTGAAAAAAAATTTCCATCAACGTTAATCATGGGGATTATTTGGGATGTTGGAAAAGGGTTGAAGCAATTTGGATCAAATAAAAAAAATTGATATTTTTTTATAAGTGATTTCCCATGGTTGTTTTGGTGTGCAATGTAAAATTTTGGTTATTGTGTGGTTACCAGGGTAAAAAAGGTTTGTGTGGAAGTTGTAATGTTATCTTCTTATCATTTTGGTATTTTTTTTTTTTTTAGCTTTGGTTTATGCATGGTTATAAGAGTTGTGTGTTGGATGTTAAGGGCCCTCTTGAAGCCCATCTTGGTGGTTATAGAAATGGTGGATCTCTTGTGCTACATCCATCTCCAAAGATCCAACACTCCAGTTCTTAATATGGAGTGGGGACATTGCAAAGTATGGTTTAGGCTAGGGGCTAACGACTTCCTTGCCTACCTACTCTAGAATTATAGTGTGATGGTTTAGTCACGCTTTGCCTTTGAGACAACAACATCAATAGTGGAAACCCTTCTACTTGGTTTACTCTAGCCTCATTATCAAGTTCTTGATTGATGAACCTAAAGTTCATGTGGAGAGAGAGAACAATGATGACACAACTATCATGAGCACATGAAAATTGTTAAAAAAATTTGGGAGATGCCTAAGTTTAGCCAATACAAAATGGACAACACTTTGATTGTTGGCCACCATGTCCATACATTGTTCCAAAATCCTCCAAGCACTATCTACCGCATAGAGGGGTAAGTATAATTGTGGTCCTTACTTTATGGTTACTTTATTAAATTATGTGCTTAAGTTATGTTACTTCACTTACCTACAAGCATAGGTTGGACAAGCAAAAATTAATCAAAGGTGACAACCTTTTGTTCCTAACCCACACAACTTTAGAGGTGTTTACTAAAATCCCAAATGTGAGGCTTGCAATAATGGAGTAATTGAAGGGTGACTTTGAAGGAGGCATTGGACACCATCCTAAGGCTTATAGGAGATGTCTAGTGAATGGGACAATGGATAGTTCATGGGAAAACCCATTCCTTGATGACATAGAAGTTAACCCATCTCCTAGAGCTCCTATGATGCCTACATCATATAGGCAAAGTGAGTGTTTTTGTTTATGCATTTTGAGTTATTTCTTTGCTAATGTTTTTTTCTAGTTATATGGTTATTTTCATTTTGGTTGTTTAAGTAGTTGCATTAGATTTGTTTTAATTTGCCTATACTTGGTGAATTTTGGTTTATGTGATGCACCTATCCTAAAGCTAACAATTTTCCTTTCATTATGTTACAAAGGTCACTCAATCAGTTGAAGTTACAATTATCACTTTAGGACATATTAAGGAGACCTTGATCCCCAAGTTTAGTAAGGTGGAAACTCCATAGAGCTGGTTGTCTGAATAGGCATCTAACGCTATCCAAGAGAGGATCATTCATGTGACCCTATTTGAACTGTTCATGGCCCTAAGCCCAACAGCTTCCACTAAGGAGATTGATGGGACGCGATATCGCATGGGCCGCGATATCGCATACACGATATCGCAGTGCACTGCCAAGTCTATAAATAAGAGTCAGCTCTCCCTTTGTCTCTCATTTAGATCTAGACCCTTAGCGAAACTCTGGTAGTTTTACCTCTCTAGAGATAAAATATTTTCCATGTGCCTGTAGTAGGAGCTCCAAAGTGAACGGATCTTTATTCGAGCATATCTTTTACTTGAACACATGTTTGTGTACGGAAATAAAGATGAACTTCTTGGATAAACCTTGTAGTGCATGGAATAGGCTAAATAGGATTTTATTTATTGTTATTTAGTGTTTATCATTTAAACTTTTTATTAGTTATTAAATCTTTCTCAACCCTTCTCTCCTAGTTAAGTGCCTCAGTACGACCGCTTTGAGCACGTGCGTTACGCTTGGTGATCCCAGCAACGACTAGCGTTTGGTAACCAAGGTTGCATTGGTTCAGGGTATGAACGGTAAGTGGGAACGGATGCTAACCCTTGGTTAATTCAGACTTAGTTAGTTAGTTAAAGTTAGTAATTAGTCTCTTCAACCCTTCATCTTATCAGCATAGGAGATAAAACAGAAAAGCTATAAAAATCATATACCTCAGAGTTACTTAACCATACACTGTAACAAATACACGTAAGTCTAGGAAGACAATGAATAATTAACCTTAACTGTTCCATGAGGCATGTAGGCACTTAGTCTACAGAGTTTGACCGGACCGTGCATGTAACGCTCGTATTCGTATGGTTGAGTGTAGGGGTACCTCGCCACTCATCATTGGCGCCGTTGCCAGGGACCAAGTGTTTGTGCGTTAAGTTGAACATAGGAAATTACTCACATCGTTGGGAGCTTAAACGAAGCTTAGGGTTAATTAAAAAAAATTATATAACGGTTAAATAGCACACCAATAAGACACAATGTCTTCTTCTTCTTCTCACAAGAGCATTACACCACCTAGGGATCATACAAGAAACAGTCAGCAATCTAAAACACATAACCAAAATCAGCCAATTCCTCAACAATATAGGGTGGTATATACTCATCCCGATGAGTATATACCTAATTTTACTTTTATCCTCCATCAAGATGAATAGATGCACTGGAGAGACTTGCAAGGTAACATAGTGTTACCTCCAGATCGTGCAATCCCCAACATGCTCCTCCGTGCTTTGGCATAGATCAGCATGACTCAGCTCTATGCTGAATACGTTATAGGTGATTTTGACACAAGGGATTACCATCACACATTAGCACAACACTTAAGGAACTCAAGGCAGGAGAGCTAACATACACTTTTGATGAGACGCAGATTGCACAAGCTGCGATATCACGTACGTGATATCACGGCCGACACGATATTGCATCCCCTGCGATATCACGTACGCGATATCGCGGTCCATCGCCATATCTATAAATAAGAGGCAGAACTCCCCTCATTTATCATCCTAGGCATAAAGTAGCGAAGCTCTGGCGGATTGATCACCCCAGAGATAGAATATTTTTCATGTGCCCGCAGTAGGAGTCCCCCAAGTGAACAGGTTCTTTATTTGAGCAGCTTTGTACCTAAATGCAAGTTGTGTATGACAATAAAGACGAGCTTTGCGGATAAACCTTGCAGTGCATGGATAGGTTTAATTAATTTTATTTACTGCTTTCCTAGTGACGCGGCATGAATACGACTTGGTTACGAGCATTGACGAACGTGTACGGCTAGCCAAGGAATCGGCTACTCATCGCGAATAGATTCTCTCAACCCTTTCCTCCTAGAGCGTGAGACAAGTATGACTTGATTGCGAGCATCTACGGATGTGTATGGCTAGTCAAGGAATCAACTACTTGTCACACATAGGTTAGTTAAGTGCCTCAGTACAACCGCTTCGAGCAAGTACGTTACGTGTGGTGATCCCAGTAACGATTAGCATTTGGTAGCCACAGTTGCACAGTTCAGGGTGTGTACGGTAAGTGGGAACGGATGCTAATGCTAGGACTTAGTGTTGTAGTTAGACTTAGTTAGTTTCTCAACCCTTTACCCTCATAGCTTAGGAGATAAACCAAAAAATACCCAAAAAATCATATACCTCAGACTTGCTTAACCATACACCGTGACACATACAAGAAAGCCTGGGAAGACAACGAACGATTAACCCCAAGTGTTTCTTGTGGCGTTAAGGCATTTAGTCTGCAAAGTTCAACCAGATCATGCGTACATGCTCGTATTTGTATGGTTGAGTGTAGGGGTACCTCGCCACTCATCATTGGCACCGTTGCTAGGGACTAAGTGTTTTTACGTCAATTGAACATAAGGGATATCACTTACATCGTTGTGAGCTTTAACAAACCTTAGGGTTAATCAGTTAATTAAGAACATAAATAACGGTAAACAACACACCATTAAGATGGCTTCTTCTCATGAAATCAAATCACCTAAGGACAACACAGGAGATGGTAAGCATCATACGCATAACTCAAATCATCCATGTCCTAAACAATCTAAGGTCACATATCCTCATCCTGATGAGTATGTCCCTGACTTTACTTTTATTCTCCATCAGGATGAGCAACTGCGATGGAGAGATTTCCAAGGTAACATTGTGTTACCCTCAGATAGATCTGGCCCTAACATGCTTTTCTGTGCCTTAGCACAGATTGGCATGCAAGAACTATTTATGGAATACGTTCTGGATGACCATGACACAAGGGATTATCATCCCACAAATGCCCAATGTATTCGGGATGAAAGGCAAGAGAGCCAACATTCATTATTGAAGGGCAAGGTCCCCCATGTCATTAGTGAAATAGTAGACGAGGAACCCCTCACAATGGATTTCTTAGAAAATGATGATCCTCCTCCTCACTCTGGTGAAGATATTAGGCATCAGGGCCTTCGATCAACTGTACATGCTACAGGCTCTGATCACAGTGAGCACCAGTTGTTCA
>MNCI01029727.1:239110-264596 GCA_015680685.1 Gnetum montanum | reverse complement strand
AAGCAAGGTATTATTTACTTAATGATTCAATTACCCTTGCTAATATATGATTGTGTTGTGTGTGCAGGTGGCAATCATACAACAACAGAATGGACTTGGAGCAAACACTTGGAATGGAGCAGCGCTAAAGCAGCTATGCAAGGAGTAGAATGGATAATGCGCTTACGGATGGACAACAGAAGGTGCATTCTAGGCATTGGCAGTAGCAAGACTCTTCTCTCTTCTTCTCTTCTATTCTCTCTCCTCTTTTCTCTCAGCTGCCAAATGTGGCCTGATGTCATTGTAATAAGGTGTTCACCCTTATTGTCATGAACACCAGTTGTGTCAAGTCTTGTAATAATGAACCGTTCACATGTCATTCCATTAGTTCCATTCCCCTCAATAATCCCATACCTACCTGATATCATTGTAAGGAACTTGAGGACGAGTTTTCGTTCAGTCATGGGGGTATGATGAGACGCAGATTGCACAAGCCGCGATATCGCGTACGCGATATTGTGGCTGACGCGATATCGCGTCTTTCCCTGCGATATCGTGGTCCGCCGCCATATCTATAAATAAGAGGTGGCACTCCCCTCATTTATCATCCTAGGTGTAAAGTAGCGAAGCTCTGGCAGATTGATCACCCCAGAGATAGAATATTTTCCATGTGCCCGCAGTAGGAGTCCCCCAAGTGAACGGTTCTTTATTCGAGCAGCTTTGTACCTGAACGCAAGTTGTGTACGGAAATAAATATGAGCTTTGCGGATAAACCTTGCAGTGCATGGATAGGTTTAATTAATGTTATTTACTGCTTTCCTAGTGATGCATCATGAGTACGACTTGGTTACAAGTGTTGATGAACGTGTACGGCTAGCCAAGGAATCGACTACTCATCGCGAATAGATTCTCTTAACCCTTTCCTCCTAGAGCGTGGTACAAGTACGACTTGATTGCGAGCATCTACGGATGTGTACGGCTAGTCAAGGAATTGGCTTCTTGTCACACATAGGTTAGTTAAGTGCCTCAGTACAACCGCTTCGAGCACGTGCGTTACGTGTGGTGATCCCAGTAACAATTAGCGTTTGGTAGCCACAGTTGCACAGTTCAGGGTGTGTACAGTAAGTGGGAACGGATGCTGACGCTAGGACTTAGTGTTGTAGTTAGAGTTAGTTAGTTTCTCAACCCTTTACCCTCATAGCTTAGGAGATAAACCAAAAAATACCAAAAAAATCATATACCTCAAACTTGCTTAACCATACACCGTGACACATACAAGCAAGCGTGGGAAGACAACGAACGATTCACCCCAAGTGTTTCTTGTAGCGTTAAGGCATTTAGTCTATGGAGTTCGACCGGATCATCCGTACACACTTGTATTTGTATGGTTCAGTGTAGGGGTACCTCGCCAGTCATCAACTGTTGAATGGCAAAGAGGTCCTGCACGTCCTAAGTGAAATTGAAGATGGTGAACCACTTATAACGGGTTCTCTATCAAAAAATGTTTGCCCTCATAACAAAAGTGAGGAGGTGGGGTATCAGAACCTATGCTTCACGATACAAAACCCTAGTTCTGATCCCCATGAACACCAGCTATTCACTGAGGGAACAATAACACACGACAAGAATGGACACTCAGATCGTCATCATGATCGAGGCCAAAGCCATCGAAGAGAAGGTAAGAAACATCATCATGGCGATGGTTCTCCTTCTTCTTCCCCTTCATCTCATCATTCACCCTCTCCCTCCACATCTGGGTGTAGTCATGAAGAGCATAATGGTGAGGATAGAGGTAGGAAAAATGAGAGACCTCGACAAGATAGTTGAGAGAGAGGACAAGGGCAATTTAGAGAGTTTAGGCATGAACGAAGGGAAAGTAGGGAACAACATAGACATCATAGACATCATGAAGAGATGATCATGAAAAACCCCTACTTGCCACCTGAAGCATGCTAGATATAATGGGGGCTGTGAGAATATTGACAAGGCATCACAAAGATAGCCAGATCAAGCGCTTAGACATGAACAATATCCCACGCTTCGAAGGAGGATACAACACAGATCCGTAAAATCATTTATAGGCATTCCATGATACCTGTGCCTTCCAAAATATAGAAAACAAGTGGCATAAACTAAATTTGTTTCCCAGGACTCTCATAAAGGATGCAGAGAGTTGGTACTAGTCCTTAGAGCTGGAAACCATTAATAGGTGGAGTACAATGTTAGAACTCTTCAACGATAAATATCAAACGTACTCCAGAGTGTCTAACTTGCATAAGAAGATCCAAGAATGGAAGTAAGGTACTCATGAACCCTTAGATGCTGCCATGGGCCGCTACTATGCATTGCTACATCATTTCCTAGGCCATGGTTATGCACAACGGGATCAACTCCTCCACATCATAGATGGGCTAAGGTATGAAACTAGGAGAACCCTTGGGACTTATGCCCAAGGGAGACTATCAGAACTTAGATCCCCTGAAATTCATCGCTTGTTGGAACAAGTAGCCAAAGAAGAAGGGGAGCTATAAAAAAGGGAAAGTGCAAAAGAATATAATCGTGATCCCTCTCTTCGAAAGAAGGGAGTGAGATTTTACGATGAAGAGGATGAGTCACCAATCGAATAGTTGGTGAATAGGAAAACCTTACCGCTTCAAAAACTAACAGAAGTATCGGCTAAGGTAGATTAAGTATGGAGCTCCTTAGACAGTAAGATTGAAACTATCCTAAAAATTTTAAAAGAGTCTAAGGAGGAACGAAGTAGTGACAAGGACAAGAAAAAGCCGAGAGATTCAGGACCTTCACATGACAAGGGTAAGGGTAAAATAACTATCTCCGATGAGGTTGTGGACTTAGACATAGATGATGACAATGGATGTGAAATCTGCCAATATGACCATCCTAAAATATGTTGTCCAATCATCTCACATCTACAAGAGTCTGGGATGTATGCACTCAACCCAAGACTTAACAGACGGCAGACACCCTGAAGGTTACCTTATCCTCAAGGTAACCCAAGATAGTTCCACCAACTATTGATGTACTATCCAAGTGGAACTCCACCACAACCCATTGAACAACATCTGTAATGGCAATACCCACAACCATGGGGGATGCCACCACAAAAATAACAATACCCTTACCGGCAACCCGATCCTTATGGTTACTACATGCAGCAGCCGATTTCTCCAAGTGACTCTATGGGTCACACAACTCCCCAACATCACTACCAGGTTTGGGAGTACTTTAGAAGGACTCCTTCTCCTCCTGGAGATGCTCCATACCCATACCATCCTCCTAATCCATCCGCCCCTCTTCCACCGATAGTTCTCATAACACCTCCTGCTCCAACAATGCAAGGGGAACTCCCCACTCAACCGCAACAACACAATGCTACGAGAGCCATAAACATCCAACCCGCTACTGGTTCTAAACAATGTAAAAAGAGAAGACCTTTCTTCAGAACCAAAAGCCTATGCAATCTCTCACAACAACAAGTGGTTGAGTTTGTGATCACTCCTCCAACACACAAGGCTTCAGAGCTCCCTTCAGTCCAACATCAGAGCTCAACGTATACGATTATGTTAACACATACCATAACTGACTGGATCAAGGTAGGCCACCTTCCCAGGAAACTATCTAACCCTGGAAGTCCCTTAATCTATCTTCAAATCTTCGAGAATGAACCTCATAAGGCTCTTCTTGACTCACGTTCCAAAGTCAACTTAATATCACGAGAGATGTATCAAGCCTGGAACCTACCCCAACTCAAGAAGAGCAACATTCAACTAGAGCTGGCTGACCAGTCCACACCATTCCCTTAGGATTGGTGGAGGACATTATTACCATTGTGTGTGGTTGGTCATACCCAACCGATTTCCTAGTGATAGAAGTTAACAATAACAAAGGGGACTTCCCAATTATAATGAGAAGGACATGGCTAAGCACAATAGACGCATGCCTAGGAATTCACGATCTTTCCTTAGAAATATCTAAGGTAAACATTTATGGAAAGATCGAGAAGAAGAAAGTTCCATGCATCACATATAGTGATTCATCGGGTGATGACATGGAGGAATGCACAACATCTCCTCCATGCAATAGGTGTGCCTTAAAAAGATGCCTGTATTAAGCAACCACACAACAAGTGGACACCCCATGGTTGACAGCTATTTGAAAGAGAAACCAATCAACATGCATGGAACAAACTAGGGAACAACTCATGCCCATCACAAAAGCATATATACATTAGAATATGAGCATCGTCAACTTCCACTCCTTAACTTGAAAACATCAATGGGGAGAAGTTGGGAACTTTTAATAAATTTAAATAGACACTCATTATTTTAGATCTCTTCCTTTCCATTCAGTCATGGGGGAGATGGCCACCTATGCTAATCATTTGGGGCCCTCAGTTCTTTTTAATTTTTTTTTACACATTTTTGTTTTACACATTTTTGTTTTACAAATTTCTTTAACTTTTATTGTTTTTGTTTTACAACATCATTATACTTTTTCATTTTGTGTGTGTGTGTGCGTGTGTTATCCACCATGTAAGTTTGTCACCCAATAAGTGTTCTTCATGATGATATGAACTAATTTTTATATTGATTCCTAATGTTTGGTTTTTACCTTTAAGTTATGATGTTGATACTAAGATATGGTTCTTTTGATATAGTAGGAAATGAGTCCACTTCATCCATACATCCACCAGTTCTATGGTCTCTCTTGGCTTGGAAATGTACAGTCTCTTTCTAGATAAGAACTATTAATGAATCGATGACTGGGTATTTCTCAAACTAAGGAAGGACTCAAGGATTGAAAAGGGTGTGACTTCAAGGGAACTTGATGCATTTTTGTTGGCGATTTTCTTGGGTGCTTGGATGTTTTCTTCTTTAGTTTTCTTACCATTTCGACGTTACCCAATTATCAGGAAGCTGCGAAAATAAAAATAACAAAGTCTTTGCATGGTGTGGTTCTCATGTATAAACACATAAAAACAAAAAAAAAAGGAAAAAGAAAAAAGAAAAAAAAAAGAGAAAGTAAGAATTCAAAGCACACCCCTTAGACAAAATAATCATTTGGGCTAGAAGCACTAGTTATGGAACTAAAAATGTTCCCTCTAACTAAGACCCTTCTCTCTTTCCATTCTCTCCTCCTTGTTTCATCGGAATGGTAGTGGCTCTTGGGTGAATGTATTCTTATTACTTCAAGAGGATGGATTGGTCAAATGCATTAATTCGAAGTCACTGGATGTGGTTTGTTTGAGGTCAGACTTGAAATGAGACCTGCTAATTCACATTAATCATGAACTACACAAGGGATTGTACACCACCTTGTTCTTGGGATTCCATTCCATCCTTCTCTCCATTGCTCACCTCATTGTTGGTTGTATCATAAGTGTATATTTTAGTTGACGCATTGTTTTCTTTTTGGTAAATTCTTGCAGTTAAGACTTTAACTCTTGTTTCACATAACATTCCCAGAGCCTATGGACTCTTTGAATGTGGGTTTGTCAGGGCATTAAGGGCATGAGCCTACTTTGAGGAGGACCCACTGACATTCCTATTTGGTGCACCAGTTAAATTCTTTCCCCTAATATTTTTGCAATCTATATTATTTTGTTCATTTCCATCTTGACATCCATTTCATCGATGTTATAGTTGTCTCTTTTTTCCATATTTCTTGTTCTTTATTCTTTCTCCATTCTATCGCTACCAGAGGTTTGCGATTAGTCATGGGGGTATGAGGCCCAATTTTTTTGATTTTCTCCTAACCCCTACATCTTCAGTAGTCACCACAATGATATCTCCAGATTCATACTAGCCATACCACAACTCAGCCAATGGACCTTTCACCGAAGCAAGGTATCAATTACATTATGATTCCTTTACCCTTGCTAATATAAGACTAGGTTGTGTGTGCAGATGGCAATCATGCAACAATGAATTGGATCTAGAAGGAACACTTGGAATGGAGTGGTGCTGAAGCAGCTATGCAAAGAGCAAGATCGATGGCATGCTTATGGATGGACAACAAAAGGTACAACCTTGGTGTTGGCAGCAACAACACTTCTTTCTCTCTCTCTTTGTTAGCTTCCAAATGAGGCTTGATGTCAATGTAATAAGGTGTTCACTCTTGTTGTCATGAACGCTAGTTTTTTCATGTCTTGTAATGATGATCCTTTCACATGTCATCCCATTAGTTCCATTTTGAGTCAATAATCGCATACTATCCCAATATTTTGTAAGGAACTTAAGGATGAGTTTTTATTCAGTCATGAAGGTATGATGGAATGCAATATCGCATGGGCCATGATATAGCATCCCACGCGATATCGTGTACATGATATCACATCGTCCCCCATGATATCGCAGTGCGTTGCCAAGTCTATAAATAAGAGGCAGCTCTCCCTTTTTTTCTCATCTAGATCTAGACCCTTAGCTAAAATCTGGTAGTTTTACCTCTCCAGAGATAGAATATTTTCCATGTGCCCGCAGTAGGAGCTCCAAAGTGAATGGATCTTTATTCAAGCAAATATTTTACCTAAACACATGTTTGTGTGTGGAAATGAAGATGAACTTCTTGGATAAACCTTGCAGTGCATGGAATAGGATAAATAAGATTTTATTTATTGTTATTTAATTTTTATCATTTAAATGCTTTATTAGTCATTAAATCTTTCTGAACCCTTCTCTCCTAGTTAAGTGCCTCAGTATGACCGCTTCGAGCACGTGTGTTATGCTTGGTGATCCCAACAACGACTAGCATTTGGTAACCAACGTTACATTGGTTTAGGGTGTGAACGGTAAGTGGGAATGGATGCTAACGCTAGGTTAATTCAGACTTAGTTAGTTAGTTAAAGTTAGTAATTAGTCTCTTCAACCCTTCATCTTATCAGCATAGGATATACCTCAGACTTACTTAACCATACACTGTGACAAATAAAAGTAAGTCTGGGAAGACAACGAATAGTTAACCTTAAGTGTTCCATGAGACGTGTAGGTACTTAGTCTACGGAGTTCAACCAGATCGCGTGTGTTACGCTCATATTTGTATGGTTGAGTATAGGGGTACCTCGCCACTCATCAGAGACGTTGAACATCATTAACTCCTTTAGCCAAGGAGTTAAGAGGTTTGTCACTTGTGTTCAAAGTGTGATCATCATCTTGGATATTAGTGCATCCATATTCAGTAATATCTTTAGTGTCCCAAATGATGGTATGCCAACTGTCACCAAAGAAAGTAGCAAGGTGGAGCACCAGGAGGAAGTGGAGAAATGGCTAACACTCACCATGAAAATAAGGGATTCTCTCTAAGCCAATTCTAGGATCTAGATGCTAAAGAGATGTATCCCTTATTCCAATCCTATGCATATCCTAAGTTTCTATTGCTATGGAAGGTTCTAGATGTGGAGCAAGCTTGGGTCATGAAGCAAGTACTCACTAATGAAGCCCAATTCAACTAAGCTGCTCACTTGATTTCTAGACTGCAGTGGGAGATCCTAAAGCTTAGGAAGAATCTCAAGACAAACTGCCATGTGCATTTTTCACTCTTCACAACTTATATTCAAAGATTTATAGAGTTTCTCATGGTGAGGAAGGATGGATAATAGGTTATCTAAGATCCATCCCAATTCACCAAACCTTGGGTGAGGTATTGTGCTTCACCCACAAAGGCCCAAAATCCAACAAAATAAATGGATGACTCACTATCTATTACCACTAATGGGATTGGCAGTAGGCATTGTGCATCCTCCAACAGCACAAGTGTGGAGCCTTTCATAGTGCATAGTAACATCAAGAGGGCTCAAGCATTGCTATCTGAGGCTGATGGGTGAAATACCATAAATATTTGTGCTACCACTTCTCAACTACAAATTTGGCTAAGTGTTAGAATGATGGCACTTTCCACAAATTTGTCTAAGTGTTGGGACCATGCGTTCCATTGTAGTAGAGCATAGTTAGCTTCAACATCCAATCTTCTAAAATTTTTCCTAATTGTTTGAACAAGGTTAAGTTTTGCAAAATTTTTCTAAGTGTTGTGCTACGGTCGGCACTATAGCTACTACGCTTGAGAGCATAGCAAGCGTATCCAACACATAAATGACTAGTTTTATAGAATTTTTTTAACTATAGCTACTACACTCAGCAATATAGCTGCTACACTTGAGAGCATAGCAAGTTTAGCCAACACACAAATGGCCAATTTTGTAAAATTTCTCTAAGTGTTATGCTAGGCTCAACACTATAGTTGCTACGCTTAAGAGCATAGCAAGGATAGCCAACACACAAGTGGCCAGTTTTGTAGAATTTTTCTAAGTGTTTTGTTATGCTCAACACTATAGTTGCTATACTCAAGAGCATAACAACCATAGCCAACACATAAGTGGCTACTTTTGTAGAATTTTTCTAAGTGTTATGCTGCTACACTTACTACTATAGCTACTATGCTCTTCCCACCTACCGCACCACAACGTGTCACACGATTTACATTTTGGGCTAACCCTAATCATATAAATACCCTTGGACCCCCAACATTTTGGGGGTGGGTAATTAGCACTTTCATTTGGCACTTGGCATTTTAGCATCTTGGCACTTAGCTACATTTCACGGTACACAGTGGCCCCATTGCAGCCCTATAAAACACCACAAGGTACACTGCAGTAGCCAACCTAGCAAGCATTTTTCATCATGTTGAGTGCCAAACTTCATGACTCAACACCATCGAGACTATGACTATGCTCTCACTACACCTATTGTACATTATGTACCTTTTGAGATCATTTTGGAGTTAACTATGCTTCATTTGTAGTAGTGTTCCATTTCTCTCTCTTGTTTCTAGCATTTTCTTATATTTTTCTTCTATCTTTTCACACTTTTTCATGCATCGTCATGTTGTACTACACTCAACTAGTAGTCTCTGCAAGTTGGCACCCTCATTTCGATTGAAACCCTTGGCTATGCTTGCCCCCATTTTATGGCTACACTTTACATTTATCACCATGAAGCACCACTTTGACACTTAGTACCATTTCATGTCACTTGCATTTTCATTTTGGCTAACCATGACACCCCCTAGTTGCAACCGGCAAAGTCCCTATTTAATTAACAAGATCATTTAGGGTTCTCCACCTCCATTTCTAGCAAGGCCCTCACATGGAGGTGAGGTTAAGGCTATGTGTCTATTGATCCCTTAGTGATTTCAACCATCGATGTTTTTGGTCATTACAATTTTTGGTACTAGAAAGAGGGGATCACCATTTACTTTTACATTTTCTAATTGTTATCCTGCATGCTCTCTTCACCATTGGTTGGTATAGATTGGACTCCATCATCGATTCCCCTAGAACCCTGATGGACAAAAGCCAAAACGTATCTTTGGCACTTAACCAAAATTATGAGCACTCAAAAGAGCATAGCTAGCTCTAGCATCGTGAGTGTAGCACCAGAGTTAACAATTTCCAGCAACTTTCACAATTAGCATTTTTTTTACATTTCCATACTTAGGATTTTTTCTACATTTTCATACTTAGTCAAATTTTCTACAGTTTTACACTTAGTCATTTTTTGTAGTTTCCATACTTAGCCATTTTTTTACATTTTTACACTTAGCCATTTTTATACTTAGCCATTTTTCTGCTACCGGTAGACTTAGTCATTTTTCTGTAGTTTTTAGAGTTAGCCATTTTTTTGCAAACAACAATTCTCACAACTCAATTTGTGAACGTGAATCTAGATCAACCTTCTACATTGATGTCTAACACATTTGACATCATGATCCACCTAAAGCATGCTATGCTAAACCACGAATAATACAATTTTGTTTGTTTGAAAATCTAAGCAAGATTACCAGTAGATTGCCTTGACTTAGAGGCAAAAGAGGACTATCAACGAGTCCACCAAGATGGACAGGAGTACAACCCCTCCTTGTTCAACATAATCCCACTCATAGAGTACTACCACTAGTTGTTATTCCAACTCATCTGTGCAAATGAGCATGATGTAGGGACAACCTACGAGGAAGCCTCACAAGAGGAAGAAGATGAGTTCGAGGCCTATTTTAAATGCAAGAGCCCCCTCTACACTGTCTTACAACAACCGCTCTCTTGTACAGCCCCTTCTCAATTTAGTCCATCCATCCTCTCTAATATGGTAACCACGCCAATTTATCCTTCCTTACAAGTGACCTATGCTCACATAGGGCCACCTACCAATCCCAGATAATTTAGGCATCCTACATCCCACTTGTGTGTGGTCCACCTCAATCACCACACCCATCACGTAGCCAACGCATCAACTAAACTCATCTGCTATGACGTTAAACTAGCAATGATCATCTACTATGACATTAAACTAGCATACTCCAAAACCAACAATTTGACCCTACACTGTACAACCAACACAAGCCCAGCCAATGCAACTAGCTGGCACATCCCCAAGCTTGGATCAGGCATTCTAGCTAACTCAAAGTTTGATAAAGGAGATCAACCAACTCAAAGTTTCCTCCTCTAAAATCCGTAACGTGGTGGACTTCTACCAAGACAACCCCATAAGTCCTACAGTCCCACTCCTAACTCTCCTAACTAGGGGTCTAGCTACCTCAACTTACAAAGTACAATGGTAAAGGAAACCCCAATGCACACTTGGTCATATTTCGATCCAAGTGCCTACTCCTTCAAACCTTGCACATGACATCATGTGCATGTTCCCCATGTTACTCATTGGTAAGGCCTTAAACTGGTATCGCCCAATACCCAAGGCCTCAATCTCTTCTTTGGAGGATCTCATAAGCCAATTTGTAACATGCTTCAAGTATAACTTGAAGCTAGAAGTAACCCTTGAACAACTCATGCAAGTCAAGCAAAGGCCCCTACAGCTTGTGCCAACATTCCTCCAATGCTAGAATGCCACATTGAGCGAAATGCATGAACCCCTAGTAAAGATGCACCTACTAGCCATCTTCATGGATGTAGTGAATAACTTCATTAAGTCCAAACTATATTACCTAGCCCCAAAGTCTCTCAGCCAAGCCTTTCCCCAAATGAAAGGCATAGAAGAGGTAGCCCAAGCCAAGAATGACTCGGCCTTCATGGCCTATAAAAACTAACATGTGTGCAAGCAAAATGCAATAATGGCAATAGTGGACACAAGTACAAAAGTAACCAACCAAGGCCCAAGGCCTCAGATTACAAAGTCAACAACTCTAACACCAACTCACCTACATCAGTAGGGACTTCCCTAAGGACCAACTTTGAGCACAAGGATTGCTCAAAGTATGCACCACTATCAATGGAACCCTCTAAAATTTTGGAGAAACTCCTAAAAGCCAAGTGAATCTAATACAAACACGTATTGGAGATTTCCTACCAAAAACATGACAAGTACTATGAACTATTAAGGAACCTCGCCTCAGCAGTACCAAATGAGCCCCCAATCCCACAATATTTCAAGCTAGACCAATACTATCATTACCACCAAATTTTTGGTTATAGTAAGGACAATTGTCCTACTTTGTAGGATGACCTACAAAGAATTATGGAATGGAGCCCAATGATGCTTGACATAGCAAGCCAATCCAACACAAATGATACCCCCTATGTCATAAACTCCATTAGCATAGGTGGCAAGTCTAAACCTACACAACAACCTTTTATGATCCATGTGCCTCCTAACAAAGCAAGGATCCCCTCGACCTCCACAAGCAAGAGTCCTCATTTTGTTATCAAACTACCACCACAAGCAACCACAACATCCTTGGTGGTCAAGATCCCACAACAATCATCCACTAAGATGTTAAATTAGCAGCCAAACCAACTATCCGCTAAGATGTTAAACTAGCATGACACAACAAAAACAGCCATTAAGCAACCTTTCATCATCAAGGTTCCATAATGAGTTAAGCCTGCAACAACTACTGAACCACCATTTGTCATAAGAATGCCACAACATGATGGCCCCTCACCTACCCAAAGCCCAATAGTGAGGCAACATCTCAGTCTCTCCTCCTGTAAGGGTCAACCCCACTAGCAACCTAGGTAGACCTAACAAATGGCAATGTAAGAGGATGAATGAGAGCCTCACAACATCCATGGCCAAAGCAAAGGCCATAGCCAGTAAGCAACAACTGAACACTGGGATCCTTACCTCCAAGTAGGCCAAGCAACCCAAGCCCAAGTTCCCTCCATGAGAGATCTATCTCTCAAGCCATGTGGAGGAGGTCAAGGCCAACATAACAACCAATAATAAGGATCTCACAGCTACACTAACCTAGGTGAAACAAATACTTAAGAAAAAGAACACAACATTGAGATTGTATGTCCTGGTCATGACCTCATCTACTCATTGCCAAGCATTGGCCTGGATGTTGGCCTCCATTCCTATTATAGAGGACATCCCTATAGATGAGAACACCATTTATGCAATGATGATGCCCCTTGCATCATTGGAATCAAGTTCAACATCCCTAGCATTTCACAATGATGCAATCAAGGTCAACCATAAATGAGGGAAGGTTACTACAGCTCCATTGTCCATTAGCATACATGTTGGGTAGTGCATGATCCGTAGAGTGCATGTCAATGAAGGTGCAACAACAAATGTAGTCCTGTACTCTGTCATCGATAAGTTACGCTTGGTAGACAAAATCAAGACAACCAAAACTACATGTCTAAAATCCTTCAATGGATCACATGTTGCAATTAGGGGTATAATCAACTTACTCTTCATGGCAAGAGAGCAATTCCCTACCAGCATAGATTTCGCTATCATAGAGGATATGCCAAGATTCAACCTAATCCTAGGTAGGCCTTGGCTATCTCAACTACAAGCTATCTCCTCTTCCATCCACCAAGAAGTTCACCTTCCATACAACCATGGTCAAGTTATCATCCACAGTGATAATGCCTCCTCTCCAATTATCCATAACATAGACATGGAGCAAGTGTCAGAGGTGGAGTTTCTTGGTGATGCATCTGCGACAACCAACACAATGCATAAGGCTAACACACCCAAACAAGAGTTGAAGCCAACAACCTCCTAGAGGGTCCTAGGCCCTATACGTCCCATAATCCAAACTAGATTAGGAAACAACTACATGATCAAAGCACTCCCTTGGCTAAAAATGCACTAGATGTCTTCTTACACTTTACCTCCACTTGCCATGCATTTTTGACTTTCATTTGCATCGCACTAGCCTACACATTTACATTTTTCCTACTTGCTTAGATCATGCATTTTATTTTGTTCACATGGTTTTTGTTTTGTTTACACATTCCTCAACTTAGCTTATGCATTCCATTTTAAAAACATCAAAAATACATAAAAATCATAAAACTAAAACTGCAAAAAAACATGTGGTCTAAAAAGGCCTTAAACTAGCCCATGGCCTAGAATGGCTTTAAACTAGCAACCTATGGCCTAACATGGCCTTAAATTGGCAACATATGGCCCAAAATAGCCTTAAACCATCAACCCCTTTGCAATGCCCTAAAATGGCCTTAAAATAGTAATGGCCCAAAACTAGCAACACTTGATAGCTCGAAATTTCCTTAAACTACCATTGTAGGTTGAAATAGCCTAAAACTATCACTCTTCATACTAATTTCCTTTCATTTATGCATTTTACCTCTATTTAAAATAGGTTCCACTTGATGTTGTTTTTCTAGTTGATTTTTGTACGATCTAACAAGCACACAACATGACTACGCATGTAGCATCACACCTCACATAAGCAAGGTATGCAATCATCTACCATGACCCCAAAAACTAGCACAGATAGTTTGCTATGATGATAAATTGGCGCAATAGTCTACTATGACTATAAACTAGCACAGATCATCCTTGGGTTATGACATTAAACTGGCATAATAGCTTGTCGGCTATGACATTAAATTGGCACACAGTAATCTACTAGGACTATAAACCAGCATCCCACAATCTACTAGGACCTTAAACTAGGTTAGCACATTCATAGCATCATCGCCTCCCACCATTCTACTAATCTTTTGGAGCACTTGCCATGAGTGCAGCCTTTGGACCACTTGCAGCATCATCACCTTCGCACTCTCATTAGCTTCCCAAGAATTTGCAACTAGCGCAACATTCGTTGCATTTGCAGCATCTTCACATCTAGCACTTGCAACCTCTTCACATCTAGCACTTGCAACCTCTTCACATCTAGCATTTACACTTGCATTTTATGTTTTATGGTTTTCTTGTCTTCTCAAAGTTGTATTTGTAGGATGAAGACCTAGAGGTAGTTGTGCAAAGATGCATCTCATCATAGTGAAAAGTCATCACATTACTCTGATGTGCATGATTGGGCTAGCAAAGCTACTTAAGAGGGCACATGCCCCTCATCTCATTTCAGCCTATGCACATTCACTCTTGCATTCACATACCCTCTTGCATTCACATACCCTCTTGCATTTTCCACATTCCCCTACATGCAAACCCCCTGATGCATACACACTATAAATGCACATAACATACACTCTTCATATCATGCCATAGAACCCATGGTGGACGTAGTGCAACTTTTCCCATGGGGAGACTCTATTAGTTAGTTAAAGCCCAAGCAGATGTAATGCACCTCATCCCTAGGAAGAAACACCTATCCTACAGATGTAACATGGTTGCATCAAAAGCAAAGCCCATCCCCTCAATGGCCAACACCTTTTAGCTAGCATTCAATAGTAAGTTAGATCTAATGAAAGTTCACTTTGTGGCAAATAAAAAAAGAGGAAAAGTGCATCCCCCAGTGCTATAGTTTTATAACCGAACCAACCTTGGATCAAATTTGACTCTCTCATGAAAATTTTGACAAGAGGTCAACATTTCAAGGGCAAGCCACTTCATGTCATGGTCAACGTCAACCATGCTAACTTCACATCTTGAATCATTTTTTGCATTTCATCTTCCTAACACATTACCTACACCCTTTGCCCTCAGCATACCCTTATCCACAACACTCTTAAACATAGTGGAACAACACCCAATCTAGTACTAATGACTGATGTTGGTGCCACATCTACTATGGTGTTTTGTAATTCTTTATCAATATCTCTCAAGCCACTTCTCCAGATGTCAACAAAGAGGGGCCAATGAAAGACCACAAAAATTTGGACTACTAATTCTTGACAAAAAATTTGGCTTAAGTGTCAAAATTATGGTACTTTTTGCAAATTTGTCTAAGTGCTAGGACCACTCACTCCACTACAATAGAGCATAGTCAGCTTCAATAGCCAATCTTCTATAACTTTGGCTAAGTATCTAAATAAGGTCAAGTTTTTCAGAATTTTTCTAAGTTTTGTGCTACACTTGGCACTATAGCTGCTACACTTGACAGCATAGCAAGTGTAGACAACATACATATGGCCAATTTTGTAGAATTTTTCTAACTGTAGCTACTATGCTTGGCACTATAGCTGCTACACTTTGTTACGCTCGAGAGTGTAGCAAGCATAGCCAACACACAAATGGCCATTTTTGTAGAATTTTTCTAAGTATTTTTCTATGCTCAACATTGTAGCTGCTACACTCAACACTATAGCTACTACACTCGAAAGTGTAGCAAGCATAGCCAACACACAAATAGATAGTTTTGCAGAATTTTTCTAAGTGTTGTGCTACGCTTAGCACTATAGCTGCTATGCTCAGCACTGTAGCTTCTATGCTCAACATGATAGCTGCTATGCTCTTCCCACCTATTGCACTACCACATGTCACATGATCTACATTTTGGGCTAACCCTAAACCTATAAATACTGCTGGACCCCAAACATTTTCGGGGTGGGTAGTTAGCACTTTCATTTGGCACTTGGCATTTTGGCATTTTGGCACTTAGCTCCATCAGTGAATGAGACCTAGAGCACACCACACTAGTAGATAGGCATAGCTACACTACACAGTATACTGCAACCTCGTTGCAGCCCTACAAAACATCGCAAGGTACATTGTGGTGGCCAACTTGGCAAGCACGGTTCATCATGGTGAGTGCTAGGCTTCATAGCCTAACACCACCAAGACTATGGCTATGCTCCCACTACGCCTATTGTATATAGTGTACCTTTTAAGACCCTTTTGGAGTTAACTAAACTCCCATTTGAGGTGGTGTTCCATTTCTCTCTCCCATTTCTAACATTTTCTTGCATTTTTCTTCCGTCTTTTTGAACTTTTTCACACATCATCATGTTGTACTATGCTCGAGTGGTAGTCTCCATGGGTTGACACCCTCATTTCAATAGAAACCCTAGGCTACACTCACCCCTATTTCATGGCTATTCTCTACACTTAGCACTGTGAAGCACTTCTTTAACACCTAGTACCATTTCAGGTCACTTGCATTTGCATTTTGGCTAAGCACGCCATCCCCCAGTTGCATCCACTACCCTTGTTGTAACCAACAAAGTCCCTATTCAATCTACAAGATCATTTAGGGTGTTCTACCTCCATTTCTAGCAAGTCCCTCATGTAAAGGTGGGGTTAAGGCTATGTGTCTATTGATCCCTCGGTGATTCAAGCCATCAACATTTTTGATCATTACAATGGGGTAGCCAAGGCAAAGGTTAAGAGGTCCTTAGTGGATGAGACAATGCCAGTGATTAAGGAGCCCTTAAGGAAAAAGTTGATTGTTAAGCTTAGAGGGGTGCAACATGATGTTAGGGGTATGTTCTACTTTGATTCATTGTTTGTTTTAAATTTATGCTTCTACATTGATTTAATGAGTTAGTCATAGATAAAATGTGCTAAGGTGTTCTATGTTTTATAATTGGTGTTCTTACAAATAAGCAAAAGGATTAAGAAGCCATGGTAGCAACAGTAGTGATTACAGAGGAGCAAAGGCATCAAGAAGAGGAAATATTGAAATATTATGAGGATGAAGCGTTGTAGCACCAAGAAGATGAGGGTTTACCTCATCCTTTCATGGAAAACTTCAATTCCTTATTTGAGGATGAACAACTAGGTGAACATCCTACGTTTTCATTAGAGGATCCACAAGGTACTTATGATTTTTAGTTTTATGTATTGTTATTATTTTTTTTTTTTCATGTTTGATCTTGGTCATAGTTGTTGATTGTTAATTACACTTGTTGTAGCTTCAAAGCCTTAGGTCAATGCTTCCACTTCCACCTTCTACCTACAACTATGGATGCATATCCTGATAAGTTTGAATTTATGCATGGTGTAATTGAAGACATGATTAGCCGATTGCATCAGATATCTCCTAAAGTTGGTAATAATTCTAGCCCATGTTTTCTTGATCGCTTCCATGTTTTTAGTTTTTATATGATTTTCTAAGGTTACGAAGTTCTTCTAATCTTTTGTTTTTAATTATTGACTAGTTTTATTTGTTGTATTTCATTATTTTATGTTGGTTATAGTGCCTAAACTAAAATGGGATCTTAATCAGCCAATAGAGATTGATGCAATGCCTACCTTACCTCTCGATGTTGAAAATGTCCAATGAAAGCTATATGAGGATGCCACTGGATGTGGACTCTTATGTGCTAAGTCTTGGTGGGAATGTAGATTCTCTAACAAGTTCCTATGGGAACAAGTTATGGTATTGAGGAGGGAGAACTAGAAGTTGATAGAGGAGGTGAAACAACTCAAGGATTGTAAGGACTTCATAGAGGCCCAAGTGTTCAACCAGGACTCCTTGCACATCAAGGAGATAACTTGGGCCTACTATTGGAATGTGATCTATGGCAAGGTTGCCCTTTCCAAAGAAGTGGCAAAACAAAAGCTTCAAATTGATCTCATTAACCATATGGCTAGTGAGTGGAATGATTACTGTGATTGGGTCCTTGAGTGGGGTCGCACAACAAAAGGACCACAAATGGATGTACAAGGTTGAGTGGAATTCCTACCTCAAGTGGCTACAAGAGAATTCTATGGAGCGGAAATGACTAGAGTTGTTCATGATGGGCATTAACATAGAGGAAACTTATAAGATGTTTGCGAAGAGTCTGGTTGTAGCCAACTCCCCCACTCGCCATATGACTATTTCCTCAAGTAAGGTAACTACCGCCACGTTTTCACATGAGCCACCTACATGGAGTGATGTTGACAGGACTAATATCCTTTTAGGTATTAATCTAGGGGGTGTATACTAGGCTAACATGTCTGAAGATCAACTTCTTCACTATTTAGAAACAAGTCTTCAAAACTTCCTCATAGAACATGTGGCCCCTGAACCATCTCAAGTTTCCTTGTTTTAGCTTTGGTTTTATTACATTTTATTTTTTTTAAGTTATTTATTTTATTTTGATGTGTGTTGGTTACTAATCAATTTTTTGTTTTCATGTCATAAGCACCAAAGGATATTGGCAGTCCTAGTGGCAAGGGCAAAGATGATCCTTCAGCTCCTCCACCATATGTTCCTTAGTTCTATTAGTGGCCATTTAGTTTTAGTTGTTCTGGTTTCATTTTAATGATGATGTATGGCTAGTGCTAGCCAAAATAGTTTATTGTTTAAACATTTATTATTTAAACATTTTCTCCACATGATGAGTGGCAAGGTACCCCTACACCCAACCATATGAATCACAAAGTGTTCATGTGAAATCTGGTTGAATTTCATAGAATCTATAGTTTTTAATACACTAGTCTTCTAGGAAGTGAACCTTGCCCTAAGGTCATTCATTATCTTCCCAATTACACTTGTGAAGTACAAAGGTATGGTTAAGTGTAATCAAAGAATATGATTTTTATCATTTTCTATTTTATGTTCTTTGATCCTTGAAGAGAAAGATAAAGTAATTTAATGACTAATTTGATTTAACCAACTAATTGATCTCTAACCAGTTCTAACATAAGCATCTAGTCCCAATTGTTATACACATCCTCAACATGTATAACGTTGCTAGGTTACCAAGTCTTAAGTGCTACTGGGATTACCAAATGTCATACGCATGCTTCAATCTTTCATACTTACGTGTTCACTTACTTGCTATTTAGCTTATCTCACTTAATTACTAGAAAATATTAAATAAATAGCTAAAAATATCAAATGCATGAATGAAATATTTAAACTATACATAATGCTATAAGGTTTTTCAAGAATTTTTTTTTATTGTCGCACACAATATCATGCTTAGGTACAATACTGCTCGAATAAAGATATGTACTCTCAATGACTCCTACTACAGGCACTTGGAAAAATATTCTAATTTTCAAATGTAAAAAATGCAAGAGCTTCGCTAAACTATGACTAAATAATGCCATAAATGTGACTAGTGAGCATGTATTTATAAGCAAGAATAGACCCTACATTGATGGGGCTGCATAGATGCATGAAAGGATACATTGATAAGGTTGCATTGACGCAGCTCAATCGACAAGGCCTAATCTATGAGGCTTAGTCAATGCAACAAATCATGACTCATCGTACCCCACAACTAAATGAAAACTCATCATCTATTTTCTTTACAAAATTGGGAAGGTATGGGATTATTGAATCACACTAAACTCAACAAATTAACTTGATAAAACTGAGTGCCCGAGTATACAAATCAACACATTACAAAAATTATGGTGTTCATGACACAAAATTGAACACCATGATATAACTCTACAAAATTGAACAACATGTCTTCCAATGGTGTGAAGTTAATTGAGAATATTAAACAGTCTCAAGCAGTGGAGGTTTCTGAGGCTCTAAAGGACATTCACTAGCTTTAGGAACATGTAATGGCTAAGGCATTTGTGGCTATCCTCCTACTATTCCAACTTATAGCAGGAGGTGAAAAGCATCCAACAATGCTTTCATTTTCTCCTCCTTACTCTTGGTATCATGCACCATCCACAGAGCTTTGCCAATGTGGATTAGAACAAGCACATTCAAAAAATAGGAAATTTTTAGAAATAGCTCCTTGACATTAATGAAGTAGGTAGCAAATTGTTTGCACTTGATGTTGCAAAAATAGCTTCGACTGAGTTGCAGTAATATTATCTAGAAAATCAAAGATATTCAAAATTAGTTGTCCAATCCCTGCTAGTCAATCTAGCAACTCTTCATGCTAAGCTACACTCAATCTTTCACTGACCATGCCTACAAATGTCTACACATCTTGAAGTGTAGATAAATTTGGCACAAATGTTACAGGTACATTAAGTGCTTCTGCAATTTATTTAGTAACTACTTCAATAGCAATCTCCTACCCTTGGTGCTGCATCACCAATATAGTTGACCCCTTGCCCTCCTCCAAGCACACCAAAAAGGAGGTAACATTCTCAGAGATTTCTACAAATAAATAGTGTTGAGATAGAGACATTGTCACCTCTTTGGCACTAGGATTTGATCTTATGGGAAAATGCATTAGTTGAGTAGAGAATATTGGCCCACCCCTTCCATCTGGCTAATTATCCAAGTCATCTCATTAAGGTGACTCATTCCAAGTCAATATACAGATGGATCTCCACCACTCATTCCTGCACACTACTCCTGCTCACATAAGAGCAATTCTCAAATTTTATGCAAGTTCTCAATGGATACACAAGCATCCAACATTGTTTCTTGAGTATCTAGTGGAGGTGGTGGCTACTTCTTTCCTTCTTCAAACATGGCAGGTGTCTTATCCTTCATCATTTCAAACCATGAGGCTATAGGAGAATGCATGATCATGTCATTTTCATAGCAGACGATGCCTGCCCTTTACAATATTTTTGGATGAGGCATGGAAAAGGTAGGGTTTTCCTTCCATGTTCATTTTCTTTGAAGCACTTCTTGATCTCTAAATAGATCAATTGTGAAAGGTATATTCAAAATCTCCCACTGAGAGTGATGCATGCTTAGATGGAAAAGGCAATTGCATTGCTGGGCCTCACTGTTGGATTAAGGTGATAGGCTACCATCTTAAAGTATATGTGTTCCACCAGTGTGAGTGCACTAAACTCCTTACAATTGACCCCATAACACTATTGGATCCACTCCTTTTTGGCCTCAAGGTTATCTTGCATAGACAACTTTGCTAGTTGTGTCCCAACATCAGGCAACCTAAGCACCTATGTGATAGCTTCAGCTAAGTAGGACACTTGAATATCCTTAATCTTCACTATGGAACCTACCTTTCTATTATTACAGAAGAGGTACATCTCTCCCATGTACTACTTTCCACTAGAAGTGATGATTGGCCACATGGAAGATGTTTGTAATTATGTTTTCATCTCTGCTAGAGCATGTTCTAAAAATTGCCCAAAGTTTAGTTTCTAAAGAACTAAACGTTGGATTTCACAAGGCCTAATGATGTCAAGCCAAGCTCACGTTAGTATGACTTCAAGTCTTGGTATGGATCCTAGTGCCTCCCCACGCTACGATTATTCTGTTGCAACTTCGTCTTTGGGGATTTGTTGAATAAATTCCACTTTGACCTCATCTAGAATATGTCCCATTACATGGGTTTCCTATACTTGCTCCTGGGCTTGTTCTTATTAGCCCCTTCCAATTCTAGGTCATTTCTCCCTTAGTTGAGAGGGTCTGCCCTCCTATGATTATTTTGATCTTGGCACTCTCTATAATCACAACATGACCATGGGTTAGCAATTATAGTGTAACATAAAACAATTGGAATACCTTATCTCCTTGAGATAGTTACACTTGGCTAAGTTGTGATTATGGCTTATATAATCAATTTTAATCATTATTTTATATGAGTTTTAATGTTAATAAGTTATTCTAGAGAGTTTTGGAAGGGTTAACTCTCAAAAATTAATGGTTTCATATCATTGTATTTATTAACCCATTGGGGAAGTTAGAAAAAATTTCAAAAAATTTCATTAGAAACCTTAAGGTTTGCAACCCCCATAATTAAGAGCTTACCTTTGGTAGCTGCAAGATCAAAAAATGGAGTGATTTGGACAAATGGTTAGAGAGTTATGGCCTTTGGAAGGTTTTGGGCTCTGAAAAATGGCAAAAACTCCCCTCTTGTTATGAAGAAAATGATAAAAAATTGCAAAGCATGCGATGGTATATATAGAATTTTTGGCATGCATCAATGGGGCCTAGTTGATGGGGCCTAGTCAAAAAGGTTAACTACATTGACTAGGCCTAGTTGACACAGCTGTTAACGACCATTCACTTTGGTCAACTTCCAAAATACAAAGAGTTTTTGAGTGAAATTAGGGTCAAACGGAGGCCCAAAAATCTATGAACATGATGAGAATAGTAGAAGAGGGTGTTGAGCTCAAAAAATTTAGAAAATTGAGAAAATGATTTGGATAATGAATTTAATAAGAGTTTAAGAAGCACAGAGTGGGATACACAATGGAATATGCGAAAGATAGGATTGTAGCAATGTCTAAGGTAGGAACTTAACTAGCCAAACTAAGAGATATGCAAGTGGATCTTTCCCATAGTAGGCACGTGCCCTTTTTTCCCTTTCAAAACCTCAACTAAGGAGTCCATGGGCCCCATAGTTGATTAATTATCATGAAAAGTTAAGGACCAACCAAAAAGAATCCATCCAATAATTCCAACATATCAAACTAAGACTTCGAGCACAACATAGAAACTAGCCATGAGGTGAGTTATGGCAGCATAGATGGATGACTAAGAAGGTGGGATGGAATCATGAATTAAGGTTATAAGAAGTCCCTTGTGGGGTTTGTGTTTAAAATGACCTAAGAAGATTCATCCTTAGTCCAGACCAAAACCAACCTCTTTCAGTGACTTTGCATTATTACTCCAAGACTAGTCCATCCCCTTGAGACACAAGAGTGCTCCCACAAAATGACCATCATTCCATAAGGAGAGGAGAAGAAAGTAGGAAGTGAGAGAGGGCCTTAGTTAGAGGGGGCCTTCAGGCACAGGTAACATTCTTGCTAGTCCCATAACCAATGTTTATAGCCCATTTATTTTTCTAAGGGGTGTGATTTAAATTTCCATCCTAGTTATTTTTTTTAGCTGGAAACCACACCATGCAAAAAATTTATTCAAATTCTTGCTATTAGATGACATGGAATGGTAAGAAGTCAATGAAAACACTCAAGAACCCAAGTAAGAAAAAGAGTACAAGGAGTATTGAGTCCCCTGAAAGTCACACCCTATACAAACCTATGAATCCTTCCCAACTTCAAAAACTACCAAGGTCACCAATTTATTAAAATTTTCTTTAATGAAAGAGACCTTAAACTTCCAGAACAAGGGAAACCATAGAGTTCGTGCATGGATGGATGTCATGGACTCATTATCTATTCCATGAAAAATAAACCATGTCATAATTATCAAACATCAGAATTCAAAAATAGAAACTAGACATCAACAATCACAACATTAAGCACAAACCATCATTAGTAAATAGCAACAGTGGCACTGTGTCCTATGATAATAAAGTACTTTTATTAGCAACAACAATGAAAAGTCACATGCAAAAAATAAAGTAAAATATAGAACATAAGAAAGTATAAAATATTCAAGAAAGATAAAACATACTAACAATGTTGTAAAATAAAAAATTAAGAAAACCAATAGAATGAAAAACTAAAGAAAAATGTAAAAAGTAACAAAGTATAAAACAAAAATTTCTAAAATTAAAAAGTGAAAAACTAAGGAGCCATGTATGTGTGGTTAGCACAAGTGGCCATCTCCCCCATGATTGAGATGGAAGGAGGAGATCCAAAAAATTGAATGTGGTTATACATTTGTTGAGGTAGTTGTTACACTAGCTTTCTTGGGTTCATGGAAAGGTTTGTCTTGTTGGATGTTGACCAACTACTTTCTAAGTGGGCTCTCAAGTTTATAGCTTAACATGTCCCTAGAGAGAAAGGTTTGATCAACTAACTAAGGTCTCTCCCACAACGTTTGAAACTTTATCTTCTGGGGTATGTGTGTGGGGTTCTAATAGAGAACCTTATCTCTTGGTTAAAATTTTACTTTACATATTTTGAGGTCATGACATTGCTTGTTAAATATCTTATGCACCTCATTCAAAGATAGGGCCACTGATGAGTGGCGAGGTACCCCTACACTCAACCATATGAATACAAGAATGTACGCATGATCCAGTTGAACTCCGTGAATGAACTAGTTGTGGCACCTAGACAATTATACATTGATCAAGTTTGTTGTCTTCCCACCTAGACTAGTATTTGTTTTATCATGTATGTTTTAGTCCAGAGTGAAATGTATGATGTGATTCTAAACTAGGCTACTCCTAGAGACAATGGGAAACAATCTTGATTAAGCTAATAGGCAACATAAAGTAAAATCTAAGTTAGCCTAAATGCGATGAGCATCCGTCCTTAATCATCCGTATGCATCTTGGACCTCATGTACTACTTCTAGGATTTCCAAGATCACATTACTTGAGCACTACTAGATATGGTACTGGGTCACCAAGTAGTTACACTTAAATGTTTGTGATTGAGTCATGTTCATTTGGCATTAGCAACAAGAAGTTTAATTGATGATAAAGGAAATATTATCTAAATAGAAAACAATAAATAATCAACAATCAAAGTAAATAAAAGCTAAGTAAATAAAAATGAAAGTAAGAGTAATTAATTGCTAAGAAGACTATGGTCTAATCTAGCCTAACACAAGTAACCATTCCCACTTCCCAAACACATCTTGAACTTCGTGCAAACACTGCTGGGTTGTCAAACGCTAATCGTTTTTGAGCTACCAAGTGTCACATGTACACTTGAAGGGGTCATGCTTATGTAATTTAATGATTTTCTTAATTGATCAGAATGAATTACTATGCTAATAACATGAATGTAAAGTGCATAAAATAAAATAAATGCATAACAAAACAAATCTCAAATGTTGTAAGGATGAATCAAAGAGCTCATCTTTATTGCCAACATAATGTTGTTCTCAGGTACATCAATGCTTGAATAAAGATCCATCCACACTTAGACCTCTTGCTGTGGGTACTTGGAAAATATTCTAACTTTCGAATGGATAAACTACAAGAGTTTCCCTACTTGACTGTTAAAAAACATCTTTTTAATTGTGCGTCTGGGTGATGTATTTATAGACTTGAGAGTAACTGCTCTAATAATTAGAGTAACTGCTCTAATAATTAGGGTAATTTCTCTAATAATAACCACTCTAATAATTAGAGTAACTGCTTCATCATACCCCCATGACTGAATGAAAACTCGTCCTCGAGTACAAAAGAAGATTAACAAGTTCTTTACAAAATATATTAGGGAGATCTGGACTTATTTGACTAACATGTAGAGTGACATAGAGAAAATAGACAAATACAAAAGTGCCTGAGCATACAATATTACAATTATGTACAAAATTGTTATTCATGACACTTAGGAAAGAACACCAATGGATCTAAAGGACATCCAACCCCTCTTGGCAATAGAAGAATGAGGGAGAGGTAAAAGAGATCCATTAGTCATGAACAATCTCCCTCAAGTGATATGGTTGCATCCTCCTTGGTAACAACAATTCTACTGTTGGCGACCGTTTTGGACGTGACCGCCAACAAGTGTCCTCGAATAGGATTTAGGTGCTTGCTAGTCTCTGGCAACACCAAGGCCCAGAT
>MNCI01029727.1:191783-238808 GCA_015680685.1 Gnetum montanum | reverse complement strand
AAATTTTCAATTATGCAACAAGAACAATAAGAGCAATCTAAAAATCCCAAAATTACTTGCCAAGGATGATACTATCTAAACCACTAGCTAAACAATTTAAACAAAATAAAAAATAAAAAATGGAACTCACATGACTATGACAAAGAGGCTGAAATATTTTCTTTAGCAAATCATCTTATAAGCAATCTTTCACAATTCTTTTCTCCCAAGACTCAAAGTGTGTCTCCAAGTGAGAGCCCAAGTGTGATCCCAAGTCTTCCAAAGTGTGTTGTATTGTCCCCTCCTTGTGATATATTCTTCTTACCCCTGAAGCCTTTTTATAAGGTTCAAAAGTTAGGTAGGTAAGCTACAAAATATCTTGGGTGGTGATAACCACCATAGAGATAAAAAAGTTGCGGGTGACAAGTGTCCCATTTAGGTGCCAAGTGGTCCTTCAATTGTCAAGTGGTCCTTCAGTTGCCCTCCTTCTAGCACCAAAAGAACTGTTGGTGACAAAATATCTTGGGTGGTTATAACCACCATGGAGACAAAAAAGTTGTAGTTGACAAGTGGCCTTTTTAGTTGCCAAGTGTCTTCATGGTAATCAAAATTAAAATTAGTTACAAATATCATAGTTGTAACTATCATAGGAAGTTACAACTTCCATAGGAATAAAAGGGATAATAGCCAAATGTCCCCTTTATACAGGATGTTACACAAATATCCCATAACTTTCTTTTCCTTTTTAAATCATAAAATATTTTATTTAAATCATAGTAATAGAGATAATAACCATGGAGTTAATGCATACATGGATGGGTTGATATATAAATATATATGTACATGTGTAATATTTGTCCATCTATCTTATGCTTGGGACCCATGGTTTACTTCCTGCCTGCCATCAGCCTCTGTCTATCCAAATCATTTGCGAGTTGAAGGATTTGAACCTACAAAATGTATTAAAATGAAAAGCTATGCCAAGGCAGTTATATCCGATAATAATTCCGACATAAATGGTGGGACCTCCACATATTGATTCAAAATTTTTTCTGAAATAATTCTTGCTAAAAACGCAGTGAATCCCAGCTTAGATTTTTTTATTTTTGTCATAGTCCATGGACAAACGTTCAAGAAGAAGGGATCCAAGCCCAGATCCAAGTCCTCCACCAATGACGTTGAAAACTAAAAACCCTGAAGGCCGGTGCAGTTGTCAAGTTCTCAACAGCAGACATCCATAGAATCCCCTGTACCCATTTTCGTGACTGTCACGGCTGTGCATTTTAGTTAGCGTACATGGACAATGCCATGCCAGCACCGCTACCTTCCTCTTTGTCGGTGCCCACCATGGGGCCCGATCACGCCCAGCTTCAAAGTTGGAGATTCTGTTATTAAGGCCTACGTCTAAGCCATGCCAGCGCCACTCCTTGACTGATTTATCATTTTTGCTACAAAGCGTCCATTTTTGTGATCCTGCTATGCAACCGTGATCAGACATTTTTGACATTTCCCGATGGCTTTCTCGTTGTTGGCTGTGCGCGATTAGTAATTTCCATCAGCAGTAAAGAACATGTTTTGGAAGATTCAACTTGGCTGTTTGATAACTCCTTCGGCCTCATGTGCCTCCCACTTATTTCTTCTTTATTTTCTACCACCTCACGCGCGTTGCATTTCTGCCAGAGTCCATTACATGCTTTTGTAAACCACTGACCATATTTAAAACATTTAGACATTTAAGTCCCATAGAATAGCGAGGACATTTAATTATAAGAGGCTCACAATCTTGATACCATTGCTCATCATCCAGGAGTTTGGAGAAAAATGAATTTGTTGTATCTCTTTCCATGGCATCTATGGTTGTTTTTGTTTTAAACTTAGATGAATCTAATCCAAAACAATCTGCAAGACACCCTGCACTTGTGCCTTGTATGGGAGCACATAAGCCAATTACAATAGGGTGAATCTTTTGAGATAGATAATAATTTATATCAATTATCCAACCATCATTGTCCCTTTTCAATTCCTCTGGATGTCTAGCCCTTTCAGCAATCCCTATTGTCCCAGCCTCTAATCCCTACTAGCAGCACATTATGTATGGAATTGCCTTATCAACACCTATAGTATGACCTTTTTGTTGTTCCATGAAATGGCCAAATGTGCCAACACCTACTTCCAATCCATGCTTCCCACTACAATCACAACAAAACCAAGGATTAGTATATATAGTACATAAATAATGGTTGAATACCTTATCTCATCAGTGACTTTATCTAGCCAAGTTATGATTGTGATAGATTTATTGCTTGATATTGTTAGTGGAAAGACTAAAAAATGGGTTAAATAATAGAAGCGATCCATATAATTCAGAGAAAGCTTGACACAAGGAGTAGTGGAAAGAGGGTATTCACAACAATAAAAAGGAATTCATTACAAATAGTTATGAAGGTGCATACAATTTGGATGACATGGATGGTGTAAATAAAAAGAATTTGATTGTAACAATGTCTAAGGGTAAAGAACTTAACTTAGCCAAACCAAAAGATATGCAAGTGGGTCCTCCCCAAAGCAGGAACAAGCCTTTTATGCCCTTGCATAACTTCAAAACAAGGAGTTCATGGGCTCCATAGATGATTAATTATTATAGAAAGTTAAGTGTAAAAACTTGAAAGTAACTAACTAAGAAACCGGACACATCAAACAAGAACATTGAATCAAAACATGAAACTAATAGCGAGGTGAGACATGGAAAGCATAGATGGATGACACAGAGAGTGGAATGGAGTTCCTAATTATGCTCACATACAGTCCCTTGTGGAGTTTTTGATTAAATGACTAGGTAGGATCTATCCTCAGTCCAGATCAAGACCAACCACTTTCAGTAACTTTGCATTGACATTCTAAGGTAAGTCCATCCCTTGGGACACAAGAATGCTCCCACAAAACAACCATCATTCCAAATAGGAGAGAATCTAGGAAGTGTTAATGGGCCTTATTTAGAGGAGACAAGACAAGTCTCATAACTAGTGCTTGTAGCCCTTTTATTTGGTCTAAGGGATGTGCTTTGAATTCCCATGTTTTTTTTTCTTCTTTTTTACTTTTTTTTTTTGAATGGGAATCACACCATGTAAAGACCCATGCAATTTTTGCATTTATTTTTTCCAATGGGTGTGCTTTTAATCCTCATCTTTTTCTTTTTTCTTTTTTCTTTTATGATGAGGACCACACCATGCACGGACTTATTTGACTTACTATTGTGAAATGATGTGGAATGGTGAGAAGTTTACAAGAACACTCCTACACATAGGAAAATAGAAAAGCATAAAGAACACCACATCCCTTTGAAGCCACACTTTGTCCAAACCTTTGATTCCTTCCCAATTTTTGAAACTACACAAGTCACCAATTTATTAAAGTTGCATTAATGAAAAAGAGACTACATGTTTCCAAAATAAGGAAAACCATAGAGTAAGTGGATGGGTGGATGATGTGGAATCACTACTTGTTACATGAAAAGAAACCATGTCCTAGTCATTAGTAACGTCCATCAAAGTTAGAAACCAGACATCAACAATCAAATTACAAATGAAACATACCACCATTGAGTAGCACATTACCATTGTACCTGGCACCTTATTAGCAAAAAGAGTATAGAATTATACAAAACATAAGAAAATATAAAAGAAAGTGAAAGAGTATCCAAGAAATATTAAATATAATAATGATGGTGTAAAAAAAACCTTAGAAAAGATCAATAATCCTGAAAAATAAAAAGATGTAAAACAAAGAATATGAAAACAAAAAGTTTTAAAACCAAAAATGTGTAAAACAAAAAGTTAAAATACACTTAAGAATCCTAGAAATTAGAATGGGTGGTAACCCCAATGACTAAACATTTGGTCATGACTAGGATTAATAAGTGGATGAATAGGATCCATGCATGTATGAAATGTTAGGGGTCTATCATGCCCCAGCCACTGGGTGTCTATTGGTGGTATGGTGGCTGGGTAGAGAAATTGTTGATCACACACTTGATTATAGAAAGCATAGTGGGGTAGGTTAGATGATGTGTGTACATTATGAGGGAAATATGACCCACTATGACACCCTTGACTAGATGGCAATATGCATGGATCTATGTGTTCCTTCACATTGGTGAATTCACTGGATGTTAGAGTGTGAGGTGGAGGTCTAGATAAGGTGAAAGGAGGCATTGAGTTTGAAGGGGAAGGTGCATCATAGTGTTGGGCTTGTGTTGAGTTGGAGGATGTAGTGGTTTCAGAACTATGTTGTCTCTTTCTATAGCCATGCCTAAAGAAAGGATGCTTTCAACATTGTGGAGGACTCCCATTGTTATTGACAATAGTAGCACAAGTAATGTTCGTGGGTTGGTGTTGTGGTGCAAAAAATTTTGGTACTATTGGTGGTGATGTAGGAGGAGGTGAAAGATGAGAGCATTAAGAGCAAGGAGAAGTATAAGGAACATAAGCTGGTGATCTCGTAGGAGAGGACATGGGTTGATGATACTTGGAAGAGTGATAACAACGAGGTGAAGTAGAGGATGGTGATCTAGTTGGAGAAATAGGGTGTTGAATATGATAAGCACTTGTTTTTGGAGAAATAGGATTTTGCCACAACTAGGTGTTTTGCCACTATGGTTGAGCACAATACTGAGGCCAGTAAGAATTTTCCCACGGATAGTATGATGAGTTGTGGGGTTGCCGATAAAGGTGTGGAATAGGAATGCGTCCAACCATGTACTTCTTTATGAAATCTAGATGTAACATTTTTCCCTAATGCTCATGTAGATGTGACAAGATTGGGCATTGGCCTTTTGGATAATCGTACACGCAAACATCGCATTCATACTTATGTTTTGTGGTTGAGCCCCTATCCTCATTTTTTTAGCCCTTCTTTCTGATTGTCAAATGGTGTTTTCTCCTGTTTCTAGGTTTGGTATCCTCTGTTTGTTTTGGTCATCAAATTTATCTTGCATGGCTCTCCCTCTAATAATGTTTACATATTATCTACATTTTTCATGTACTCACTTCGTCATCTTGTTGATCTTTGCCTCAATTTCATCTGGTGATTTTAGTATTGGCAAAGGTAGGGATGGTTTCACCTCCTCGAGGTGAGTTGATTTCTCCTCTTTATGATTATGGACCTTTTTTACTTCAAGAGTTTGGTCCTATTGATATTTTTCAACACTCTCCCCTTTGGCTATTTCTTCTTCTTCTTTTGCTACCTACTTAATAAGCTTTTGGAACTAATGGGTTCGTAGTTCATATAGTTGACCTGGGGCATACATCTCTAGGATATCCCTTGTTTCATTACGGAGCCCATCCATGATGTGATACATTAGCATTTTCTTAGAGAACCCATGGCCTAGGAATTTATTTAACAAAGACTAATATCTTTCTAAGGCCATGTCCAATGATTCATGTTTCCCTTGTTTCCACTCTTGGATTTGTCTCCTCAAGGTTGACACTCTTGCATAGGTTTGATATCTTTCATTGAAGAGGTTTACCATTGTTAGCCAACAATGACTTGGTTTCAGCTTTAAAGACCTACACCATACTTTTGCTTGGCCAACGAGTGTCATAGGGAAGAGCTTAAGTCTCTTCCACTTATTATCAATTTTGTTCCATACATAAGCATCGTAGAAGGCTTGTAAATGATTTTGCGAGTCTAAATCATAGCCTCCTGAAAACTTGGAAAAGTTGTTTAAATCAAGCCTAGGTAGATGGCTTTCCTTACAATGCCTATGAGATATTTGAACAGCCTCTTGTATATGCACTAGGCTCTTAGTGGCAAGCAGGGGTTCATTGTCACTAAGTAGGTTATGAGTTTGTGAGTTGAGACGATGTTGTCTTTGTTCATGTTGGCATTCCTAACTTTTCCCATGGGTTCAATTTTTATTTCTACACCGACCCCTTGAGGAATAGTCATCCATGTCACAACTTAATGTTGAAAGAGAAAATAAAGAGAGGGAACTCAAAAACTCATCATGAATTTTGTAAGTCTTCTAATCATCCCCTGATGTACTATTGCTACCCATTAAGAAGGTCCTAAGCCTTACAGGCCTTCTCATTCTAGGGGATGTCCCATCTTCACTAGAGGTGTCTGAGTTGGATGACAAAAGTCCTTGAGTATCGTTGGGATGTCTATGAACATATGAAACTCCTACATAATATTGAGCACTCCAAACTTCTTCGTTGGCTCTATAATGAATTACCTCACTAGATGTTGCATTATCACTATCTTACGAAAGAGACATGGTTGTGAATTATGTGTGACTTAATTGAATTTAATTTCTTTCTTTGAAAGATATATTGTTAATACCCTGTTACAACGATCTTGTATGATATAGCTAATCTAGATAACTAGCATCATCCTTGGCAATAGCACTAATGATGAGTGACGAGGTACCCCTACGCTCAACCATATGAATACAAGAATGTATGCACGATCCGATTGAACTCCACATACAAACTAGTTATGGCACCTAGACAATTATACATTGATCATAGTTCTTGTCTTCACACCTAGACTAGTATTTGTTTTGTCATGTATGGTTTAGCCCAAAGTGAGGTGTATGATGTGATTCTAAACTAGGATACTCCTAGAGATAATGGGAAAAAATCTTGATTAAGCTAATAGGCAACATAAAGTAAAATCTAAGCTTGCCTAAGTGCAATGAGTATCTGTCCTTAATCATCTTTATGCATCTTGGACCTCATGTACTACTTCTGGTATTCCCAAGCACACATTACTTGAGCACTACAAGATACGCTACTAGGTTACCAAGTAGTTACACTTAAATGTTTGTGATTAAGTCGTACTCATTCTACATTAGCAATAGGAAGTGTAATTGATGATAAAGGAAATATTAGCTAGATAGAAAACAATAAATAATCAACAATTAAAGTAAATAAAAGCTAAGTAAATAAGAATGAAAGTGAGAGTAATTAATTGCTAAGTAGACTATGGTCTAATCTAGCCTAACACAAGTAACCATTCCCACTTCTCGGATACATCCTGAACTTCATGCAAACATTGCTAGGCAGTCAAATGTTAACCATTTCTAAGCTACCAAGTGTCACATGTATGCTAATTTAACAATTTTCTTAATTGATCAAAATGAATTGCTACACTAATAACATGAATGTAAAGTGCATAAAATAAAATAAATGTGTAATAAAATAAATGCATAAGAAAACAAATCTCAAGTGCTGCAAGGCTAAATCAAAGAGCTCGTCTTTATTGCCAACATAATGTTGTTCTTAGGTACATCAATGCCTAAATAAAGATCCACCCACACTTAGAACTCCTACTATGGGCACTTGGAAAATATTCTAACTATCAAATGAACAAACTACAAGAGTTTCTCTACTTGACTGCTAAAAAACATCTTTTTAATTGTGTGCCTAGGCACTGTATTTATAGACTTGGTAGTAACTGCTCTAATAATTAGAGTAACCACTCTAATAATTAGAGCAACCGCTTCATCAACAACTAATTTATTTTCATCTAGCATGTTGAGGTTGATTAGTCTTTATTTTTGTGCTAGACTTAGGTCAAGATTTAAATCACAGGCTATTGAGAGTGTATAATGCTCAAATTGAATCAGGAGCATTAGAAGTTTTCTATACACTAGCTTGTAGGGCGAGTAGCCAATAGGAAGTTTCCATGTTGAGTGGTAGGCTCAAAGGGCATCATTGAATTTTATGCTCCAGTCTCTTCTATATTTGCTTATGATCATTGTTAAGATCTTTGTGATCTCCTTATTAGTTACCTATGCTTGATCATTGGCTTGGGGGTAATAGGTGTTGTTAATTTATGTTCAACCCCCAAGCGTTGCATAAGTGTTCGAAAGGTGGCATTTGTAAAGTAAGTTCCATTGTCAAAAATTAATGCACATGGCATGCCAAACCTATTTACAATATTTTTTTGTACAAATCTAGTAGCAATGGATGATGTATAATCAATGACAACTACTGCTTCTGCCCATTTGATGCAGTATTCAACTGCTACGATGATATATGCCTTTTCATTGGACATGGATGTGATGGAACCAATGAAATCTATGCCCCATATGTCAAAGAGCTCTAGTGGTTGAATCCACTATTGAGGACCCTCCATTTAAGCAGTCATTCCACCATCTTGTTAACAATCTTTACAAGATCAAACAAACTGATGGGCATCCCTAATGATCATAGGATGATACTATCCTACCATTAGATTTTTTATGACCATGCATAGAGGCCTCCACAAGGGCCATCATGAGCATCCTAGAGAATGCATAGTTGATCTACATTAGAGACATACCAACGAACTAGGCCATCAATGCACACCTTGTAAAGGTGTCCATTGATTTCCATAAAGTGCTTTTTTAGATGAAGAAATTATTTTTTCTTCCTAAATTCTAGACCTTGTGGCATCTCTTGAGTGAAAAGGTAAGTGAGGATGCCATCATGCCATTTTTCTATTTTTTTTTGGTAGGCACTTGGTCATTGATTGCTCCTATAAAGAAGAGTTCATTTGGAAATTAATCAAAGTGGACTCTCCTCCTCTTTGTTATCCCATCTTAACTAAGAGAGGTCAGTGACCACATTCTCAATTCCTTTCTGATCTACCATTGTCAAATTGAATTCTTGCAAGATCAAAACCCACCGTTTGGTATGGGGGCTTACCATTGGCTTGTTCATTAGGAAGTAGATGGCACTGTGGTCTATGTGCATGAATACTTTTATAATCAAGCACATAGTACATGAAATTTTCAAGAGCATACACCATTATCATTAATTCTTTCTCCATTATGGTGTAATTTAACTATGCACCCACAATGCTTCAGCTCATGTAGTGGATGTAATATGGACATTTCTTATCATCCAACTATGTGAGCATGGCTTCCAAAACATAATTAGATGTGTCTGTCATTATGTGAAATGGTCTAGACCAATCTAGTACCTTTAGAATTGGAGTTTCTACAAGTTTTTTCATTATTTATTGAAATGTGTGTTCACACTCTTTAGCCCAGATGAATGGAGCATCTTTCTTCATAAGCTTGACCAACAGCTTTGTGATCTTAGATAAATTTTTTATGAATCGTTGGTAGTAGCTAGTGTGTCCAAGGAATGATTAGATGTCTTTAACTATCTCTAGTAGGCATGTCATTCCTTAGATAACCCTTATCTTTTTAGGGTCTATCTCAATCCTTTTTTGTGAAATTTGGTGCCCCAATACTATGCCCTCCTAGATCATTAGATGGATTTTCTATCAATTAAGCCCAAGATTTATTTCAACACATCTTTTTAGAACCTACTCAAGGTGATCCAAGGCTTCCTCAAATGTAGCTCCATAGGTAGAAAGTCATCCATAAAGATTTCTACCCTACTACTAATCTATTGTTGAATAATACTTAGGACAAGGTGTTGAAATGTTGTAGGGGAATTACATAGATCAAATGGCATTTTACAATATGCAAAAGTCCCCCATGGGCTTGTGAATGTTGTCTTAGTGTAATCTTTTGATGCAATTTGGATTTAGTTATAGCCACTATAACCATCCAAGAAGCTATAATAGCAATGCCTGAAGATAGTATCCAACACTTGGTCCACAAATGATAATGGAAAATGATCTTTAAATTTTGTCATATTCAACAGCCTAAAATCAATGCAGACCTACCACTTACCTCCTTTTTCACAATTATGAGTAAGCTAAACCACTTACTATCTGCAATGGGATAGATGAATCCTACCTTGAGGAGTTGTTCTAATTTCTCCTTGATAATCTACTTTAATTTGGGGTTCAAAAGCCTCTACAGATACCTTCGTGGCTTCATGGCTGAGTTAGTGTAATTGCGATGTTGGCATATCCTTGTATTGATTCCAATCAGCTCAGGATATGACCAAGTAAAGGCTATTGGCCATTTGTTAACCACATTTAATAGCTTTCCTTTTTATTTAGGAGCAAGCTTGGCATTGGTTATAGCCAACTTGCCATTGTTTAAAAATGCATACTCCATGCTAGCTGGTAGATTTTTTAACTCTAGGCACTCCTACTTGAAGTAATCAAGGATTTCCAACTCCTCCCAATATGTATCATCATCAGAGAACTGGTGATCAACTTGCTCAAGTTCATCCATGCCTTCAACATAAGCACATGCCAGGCTCTTAGTTGGTTCTATGCGTAATGTGCTACTATCATAGCTATCAATCATTGGGTGCCCTCTTGTTTTGTGGCTGCTACGTATATACACCTTTGGATATCTGTTTCTTATGCACACTGATTGCATGCTGTGATGAAGGTACTTTTAATGGACTAGATTTCCAGCATGCAATTACACCCATTATCATTGTACACAATGCATGCAACATGCTTCTTCTCTAATCATTAAAATTCATTTTCCATGGAGATTTCCAAGGAGAGGTCTTTTATGCCCATTCGTGAATTAATTGTGCTTAACTAAGCCCTTTCCATAATGATGGGAAAGTCACCTTTATAGTTCTTGACCTTGATCATCAAAGAATCAACCAAATAGGACCACCCACTAACTATGATCATAATGTCCTCCACTAGCCGCAAAGGAATAGTGATTGACTAGTCTACCAATTCTAAATGAATGTTGCTCTTCTTAAGAGGCAGTAGGTTCCAAGCCTTGTACATGTCATGAGAGATGAGATTGACACCAGAACCAGAGTCGAGAAGAGCCTTGCATGGCTTATGTCTAGTGATCTGCAAGTAAATAAGACAACTTCCTAGGTCATATCATTTCGTAAGAAGGTTTCCATCCTTGATCTAATTGAAAATAGCATGAGTTAACATCACAGTGCAAATCTACAATAGTGTTTGGTTTGAAGGGCTCTCAAATGTGTTTGATGTAGAGGATGAGGGTGTTGGAGATGCAAGGCAAGTAGCTGTATTATGTTGTGAAGATTTAGAAGGACTATTCTATTAGAAAAATGATTGTTTCCTAGATTGATTGCCCAAACCACTCAGTTAGAAGGCTAGTTGTAAATTCATAGCCCTCATAGCATTTCATTACTATGGCTATGAGGGAATTTCACCTTGCATGGACGGAGCAAGAGGTAACTGGGTAGAGGAAAAAGGGATGTGTATAGATGGATGCAGAGGATGGTATGAATATGAGTGCTCCACTTGACTAGATGATGAATGAGTTTGATGGCACTCTTGAGGGTAATAGTGATGATAGAACAAGGCATGGCTTGCAAAGCTTTATGGAGAAATGGGTTGCTAAACATAGTACTCATATGAATCTGATTACAGATAAGAATACTTCTATCTTGGCAATGGCATTTCCAATGATTGTGGTTGGTGCCACTATTGGTATTGCTCATATGGTTGTGGTCAAGCTCCACTTGGATAATAAGCTTGTTGTTGCTAGTGGAACTGCATTAAATTGCCTTGAGGATAAGGTAATCGTCTGGGTGCCTACCTACATGCTAGTTGAGGATTCAATGTGTACACCCAATACTCTTGTAAGTGTGACACCATAGGGAAACATACCTTCAAATTTTCATATTGAAAAATGTCACAACTAGTATCATCATCAGATTCTATCTCCATAACTTCTTCTACTGCAACAGCTTCCCCCTTACCTCTCTAGTAGGCATGTTCAACTTCCTTCTGCCTCATATGGTCATGATCACTATTTTTCTGTTTATATGCTTTGGTAATCTTCATAGAAGTTTGGCATTTTCATCTAAAGAATCCCATAGTTTATCAAGCTTTGCCATAATATCAAAAATAGATTTTTTCATAGACAAGGTTTTTCTATTTATCACCTTGTCAAGTGGTGCATCCTCCTTGTCATAGAATTGAACCTCCCTTTTTCTTATGGAAGGATTCCTATTATACTCTTCTACACTTTCCCTTTTTTGAAACTCACCTTTTTCTTTTGCTACCTACTCTATAAGCCTTTGGATATTATGACCTCTTAATTCAAACTATCTTCCTTATGCATAAACCCCAAGAGTTATTCTAGTTTCTACTCAAAGCCCATCTATGATGTGGTAGAGTTGTTCCCTCTGAGAGTAATTGATGAGTCATAAATTTGATAGCTATGAGATCACTGCCATGATATCGCATGGGCTATGATATCGCGTACGTGATATCAAAGCTACGATATCGCAGCCGTGATATCACATAAGCCATGATATCGCATACATGATATAAACCTACCTCAATTTCTATAAATAAGAGGTGACTTTCCTTGTTCTGGATCTAGTTTTTAGTTCCTTAGCGAAACTCTTGCAATTTTTCCTTCTTAGAGTTAGAATTATTTCCTAGTGTATGTCCATAGTGTGGTGATTTTAACTGTACAACATCCTTATTCAAGTGTGATATACTTGGACACGCACATGACCAAAAATACAAATCGAGATTACATCATCATTGCAACATTCACTTAGTTGAATTATTTATTTATTTAATTGTTATTTACTACTTTCTTAGTTAATCTCTCTGACCCTTAAACTCCTATTAAACGCGGAATGAGTACAACTTGATTACGAGCATTTAAGTGTGACTATTTGGTAACCCAGTAGCGTATCTAGGATCTACGCTTGGTAATCCTAGTAGTAGTCATGCACAAAGTCCAAGATGTGTACAGATAATCAAGGAACGAATGCTCATCACACTTAGGCTAGTTTAGACTCTCTCTCACCCTTTCCCTCTTAGCTTAGTTAACATTATTTTCCATTTCCTTCAAGAGTAACATTAGATTAGAAACCACATCATACACCTCACTCTGGACTAAACCATACGTGACAAATATAATACTACTCTAGGTGGGAAGACAGTGAACTGCAACCTAAGGTTAACTATCTAGGTGCCACAACTAGTCCGTCTACAGAGCTCGACTGGATCGCACGTGAAAATGCTCGTATTTGTATGGTTGAGTGTAAGGGTACCTCGCCACTCATCATTGGCGCCATTGCCAGGGATGATGCTAGTTATCTAGATTAGTTATATCATACAAGGTCGCTATATAGAAATTAATGATATATCTTTTAATAATTATTATTTATAAAAAGTCACATATGAATTCACACATAGCTTCACAACCATGCCTCTCCTACAAGACTATGATAATGCGACATCTAGTGAGGCAGTTCATTAAAGAACCAACGAATTAGATGAAAATGAAGATTGGAGTATGCAATCCGAGGTGGGGGTTTCCTATAAACAGAAATGAAGGCAACATCGTCCCAACACACAAAAGTATAACTTACCCGATGATGATGAACCCCCACTGGCCACTACAAGATTAATGCAAATAAAAGAGGTTGTTCGAATCTCACGTAGGCGTCGTAAAGAGAGTCGTCTACCCAGGCTAGATTTAAACAACTTTTCCAATTTTTCAAGAGGCTATGACTTAGATCCACATCAACATTTACAAGCCTTCTACGATGCCTGTACATGGAACAACATTGATAACAGTTGGCAAAAACTCAAGCTCTTCCCTATGACACTCGTTGGCCAAGCAAAAGTATGGTATAGATCATTAAAACCAAACTCAATATGACGTTGGTCAACAATGGTAGAACTTTTTAATAAAAGATATCAAACCTATGCAAGAGTGTCAGCCTTGAGGAAACAAATCCAAGAGTGGAAACAAGCAAAACATGAACCCTTGGACATGGCCTTAGAAAGATATTATGCACTATTAAATAATTGTCTAGGCCATGGGTTTTCCAAGGAAAGGCTAATGTACCATATCACTGATGGGCTTCATGATGCAACAAGAAAAACCCTAGGGATGTATACCCAAGGTCAACTATATGAACTACGAATCCATCAAGTCCAAGACATTGTTAAGCAAGTAGAAAAAGAAGAAGGAGAATTGGCTAGATGGGAGAGTATTGAAAAACATCAACGGGACCAAAATCTCAACTTAACAAAGGTCCATAATCATAAAAAGGAGAAATCAACCTATCACAAGGAGAAAGAACCATCCTTGCCAATACAACAATCATTAGAGGAAGTTGAGGCAAAGATCAATAAGATGTTGAAATGGATGTATCAAAAGTGTGGAGAATTTATCAACATTATTGAAGATAGAGATTTGACAACCCAAGAAGCAAGACAAAACATTAGACAATCAGAAAAAAGGGATAAGGAAAATAAGAGCTCAACTACCAATCATATGTATGAATGCAACGTATGCCTATACAATCACCTCAAGAGCCAATGCCCAATATTGTTACATTTACATGAGCATTGGGGAAACACATTACATCCAGAGTTCGTATAGAGATACTGTGTTTGATCACAGTGGAAACAATCCCAGTCATGGGGAAGACCACCACTAAACTGGAGACACCCTTCATATCATCCGAACCTAAATGCTTATCTTGTTCAACATCCTATTTCTCCAACTGGGCCAACGCACTTTATCTCATCATAGTACCATTCTCCTCAATACTATCAACCCATATCTTCAACACAACCACCACCTTATGCACCTTACACTTCTCTTAATTTTTAGCATTCTCATACTTTCCCTCCTTCTACATCGCCATCAATTGTTCCTAAGGTGTCCGCACCACCACAACAACCCACGAACGTAACTTGTATTACTACTACCAACAACAGTGAGAGGCCTCCTCCACATCAAAAGCATCCCTTCTTTAAACATGATCATAAGAAGGGCCAACATCATTCCAAGGCCACTACACCCTCCAACTTAGCACAAGTCCAACACTGTGGTGTACCCTTACCTTCGAACCCAATGCCTCATGTCACTTCATCAGGGCCACCAACTAACACTCCAACAACCATACGGCCCAATGAACACAATCATGGAAGGCAACATCCTGATCCTTGCATACCATCTAATGGTCCCAAATATCATAGTGGGCCAACTCATTATCTAGGAACCACATCTCATAAATTACCCCACTATGCTTACTACAATCAAGTGTGTGAAACCCGATGGGGTAAGTATGGCCAAGTTCCAATATTTCCAACATGCAAGGTTCCCCGTTGTCATTTATTAATCCTTGCCATCCTCAACTATTTAGCTATGAGGGATATCCCCCATTCTAAATAACAAGCAAGATTAATAAATCCTTTTAATTTTCTTTAATTTTACAACTTTTTATTTTCTAGTTTTTCAATTTTCAATTTCTTGTTTTATCTTTTTGTCTTTTCACATTTTTTATAAGTAATCTCATCTATGAATAAAACACTTATGTGGCTCATTGGTTGAGGTGTGTTCTATGTTATCGAGTCTCGAGTGATCAATTATGGGGACAGTGAGCCCATTACACCCACTCATCCATTCTACAAATAAGAGGTTTTGTTTGAGGGTACAGTGACATTCTTGACATTCTTAAAACTTAAAATTAATTTTGTGTTCATTGTACCCAGAGTGAAGAAAAATGGACCAAGAGGGAATGATTAGGGTGTAACACCAAGGGGACTTGCAGATTCTCTTTGGTGATGTCTGTGGGAGTTATCATGCAACGTGATTATACTAAGATCCTTGTTGATCTAATGAAAAATGGGAGTAAGAGTAATCAAAAGGGCACTCAAAAATCTGAAGCTGTTCTAGAAGGTCCCACTGGAAAGACATGCACCCATGCCTGAAGGTTGGCGGCTTCTCTGGATTCAGTATTCAAAAAAAAAGAGAAAAGAAAAAAAGAAGAAGAAGAAGAGAGAAGTGCCACAAAATAAAAATCACTCCTCCCTTGAACAAAATGTCAATTGATCATACACCTTGTTGTTTTGGTACTCTCATAGTCGCTCATCATGGTCTGAAACAATGTGATGTCACTGGTCAAAGGAATGGACTTGGTCCTGATCTTGAAACGATAGGTTAATGACACCTTAATCATGCTTTACACGTAGGATTCATTGTGCCCTAAGTCAGTTACCTCATGTCCCAATCTCTATGACCCCTTCTATACTTTTTCTCATCTCACTATTTATGTAATTGTAGCTCATGTCGTGTGTAACATAGAATTCTTACCTCATTCCGGTGATATTTACATGTGTGTGTTTTGTAGAATCAATGTGGATTACATTTAACCCTTCTAGTGCCCATGGACACTTTAAGTGTGGTTACACAAGGGCATTATAGGTTGAAACCTACTTTGGGGAGGACCCACTTGTGTAATTTTTTGTAATCTTCACTTATGACATAGCTTACACACACCGTTTCTTACCCTTAGCATATTTTCAAATGATTTTCTTTCCCTACTACTATCCCTCTAAATAATCACATTCCTGTGTACCAGTACATGACCTTTATCTTTACCACCCAAGGTCCTTCTTGCTAAAACCCATAGATCATTATTCGTACCTTCCAAACCATCTACTTGCCCTAGAACCCTTTAACAATCATCCAAATATCCTTAGTTTATATCATTTAATTTCAAAAGAAATATTAAAAATTTGGTACATTCCTTAAGTGCCCTAACTTCAATGAAAATATATATACGTGACCCCCCTGTGCTAATCAACATCATTTGCAATTGTTCATGCAAGGGAATTTTTTCAATTCCTCTCTATGAATTGTGAGTGTGCGTCCCTTGCTTTCATACCCATAACTCGCTTGCTGGTACTCCGATTTTCATTCCGTTTGAACCTACTTGAACCCAGAGTGTTCAGCTTAGTCGTGGGGGAGGGGCACATGCCGAATAGTGCATAAATTTTTTGAAATTCATCATCACCTGAAGGACATCTTTAAGGGTAATTAGTTGTAAAATTAAGAATAAAATGTGTCAAAAAAAATTTCATCCCCTTAGCTATACTAGAAATTAAATGTGGAAACCACCTAACCAAAAAGGACTCAACATCATAATCTCTCAGGGACATGTTCTTCCAATAATTAACATCACACGAGAATAAAGTAAATTGATTAAGGCAAGCAGTAAGGTATAACCTAACTTTGGCAACAACCTTACTAATGATTGGCCCCGTGTGATTGCAGATGGCCTCGAAACGCGAATACCAGGAAGGTCCTGCTCAAGGTGCGATCAAACGACCTAGGAGAGGTGAAGGAAAAATTCGTACCGAACAACATGTAGAGCAGGAGGAACAATCATTTAGTATCCACCAAGAAGACCCTGCTACTATACAATCAAGGCAGGCAGAAGGAGGAGCTGCTGCAGCACCTGAACAGGGACAACATCTCGCGTTGCCCTAGGATTGTGTTCAGGCTATCCACGAAAGGTCCACATTCACTGCGGTGATCATGGAATTAAATTTTGAATCTTTTGCAGAGTTTGCTCTTGAGGCTGTTAGGGACCACCTCAAAGCATCTCCCTTATGGCCTATCCTCTCTACAAGTGGTGCCTGGTACTTAGGGGAAATGTACCAATTTTGGCTTAAAAAAAAGAAGAAGAGGAAAAGAAAATAAGGCACCGTGGTTAACATTTTTGGTGTGACTATTGATTTCTCTATTCAAGCCATTTTGGAAGTATTAAATCTTCTGAATACAAGGCCAAAGATTGCTCAGAACCAACTGGACACTTTTAGAACTGAGCAACTTAATAAACTGTTGACAGAGAATAAAAGGGTGGCAAAAGAAAAAGAGAAGGCTGATTGGGATGCCTCTATGGCACAAGCACAAACTTACATGCACGCCAAGGCACTCAAGGCCTTACAAGAGGAGAAACTCCAAGCCATACTTGAACGCCATCAAATCCCAACACCTGGAGTGCAAGAAAAGGGAAAGACACCTATGGAGGAGCCACCACCACCAAGAACTACATGAGTTCCACCATTTTGTAATCATAGTATTTTCTCTTGTGTTGTGTCTCAATTTTGTTCTGAACCCACACTGCAGCATGAATCCATTCTAGTTAGTCAATAATCCCATACCTATCCACTATGTAATCAATGAAGCTTATTCTCTTTGTAACTTGAGGACGAGTTTTCATTCAGTCGTAGGGGTATGATAGTCATGAATTTACTGGCTGTGATATCACTGTCGTGATATCACAGCCATGATATCGCATGGGCTGCAATATCGTGTACGCGATATCACGTCAGCCGTGATATCACATACGTGATATCACAGCCTGCCTCAATTTCTATAAATAAGAGGTGAATTTCCTTGTTCTAGATCCAGTTTTTAGTTCCTTAGCTAAACTCTTGTAGTTTTTCCTTCTTAGAGTTAGAATTATTTCCTAATGTATGCCCGCAATGTGGTGATTGTAATTGGACGACATCCTTATTCGAGTGTGACATACTTGGACATGCACATGACTGAAAATAAAGATCAAGATTACTTCATCAGTGCATCATTCACTTAGTTTAATTATTTATTTATTTAATTTTTATTTACTACTTTCTTAGTTAATCTCTCTCACTGTTAAACTCCTATTAAACGTGGAATGAGTACGACTTGATTACGAGCATTTAAGTGTGACTACTTGGTAACCCAGTAGCGTATCTAGGATCTACGCTTGGTAATCCAAGTAGTAGTCATGCACAAAGTCCAAGATGTGTATGGATAATCAAGGAATGGATGCTCATCACACTTAGGCTAATTTAGAATCTCTCTCACTATTTCCCTCTTAGCTTAGTTAACATTATTTTCCATTGCCTTCAAGAGTAGCATTAGATTAGAAACCACATCATACACCTCACTCTGGACTAAACCATACGTGACAAAGATAATACTACTCTAGGTGGGAAGACAGCGAACTACGACCTAAGGCTAACTATCTAGGTGCCACAACTAGTTTGTTTGCGGAGTTCGATCGGATCGCACGTGAAAACGCTCATATTCATATGGTTGAGTGTAGGGGTACCTTGCCACTTATCAGTAATCATGGCCAACACATCAATGTAAGAGAGAGTAATATATGTCCATGAGAACATCTAAGGGTTCATGTATTTCCTATTTCTAGCCTTGGATTTGCCTTCTTAGATTGGACACTCTGGAGTACATCTGGTATTTGTCATTGAATAGCTCAAGCATTATACTCCATCAGCAAATAGATTCTAGCTTTAAGGACCAATACCAGCTTTTTTCTTCCTTAATGAGTTTCCTAAGGAAGAGCTTGAGTTTCTACTAATCAATTTCAATTTTCTACAAGGCACAAGCGTCATGAAAAGTTTGCAAATTTGTCTATGGATTAGAGTTATATCCCCCCTCAAATCTTGGGATATTGTTCATGTCTATGTGCTTGATCCAACTATCTTTCACATGCCTAGTTGGGATCCTAACTACCTACAATGTTAAGCATGCTTTGAGCCACCAATAGAGGTTCATCATCATCATTGTGTCGATGGTGTTGATGATGGTTCCTACTACCCCTGCATTCTTGGTGGCCTCTACAGTCATTATTATCTCATTAATCATCTTCATCATATTATTTCTATAGCGACTTGTATTAGAACCAACAAATGAAGGAATGTTTAGAATCAGATGAAGAGGATGAAGAGGAAGATGGACCACCACGACCACCACAATATCCACCACTACATCTTCACTCATTTCAACCACCATTCTTAGATCCCTTTCCATCATGATGTTTTCTCAAGTCCCTACCTTGACTGTCACTTTTTTCTAAACTTGGTTTATTCATAGTGGATCAGAGGTTCAAGGCCACACCCTCATCACCAATAACAAGGGGTGGAGAATTTTCATGTTGAGAACCCTTAAGGGGAGGATCCTCATTGTTAGTTTGTTTTAACAAGAATAAGGGATTGGTGAATTATTTTCCCTTTGCAAACTCATGGTACTTTTCTTAGTGTCAATCTCTCCTACATTATGTTTTGGTGGGATGCTAGTCCCAAGTGTCATAAGTATGCAGAACCTATTCCTCTTGAAGATCTAGGATACCCAACCTTTTAAGACTTTGAAACAGCATCCTAGGCATAGATTGATTTAGGGGCATTACAATCTTGCCCTCTATGTCACACCATCATAGCTACTCATCCTAATGTAGGATGAAGCTGAAGTTTAATACATACTCTTCAAGATGAGTATATACCACTTTGCACTCCTATGGGACTAGTGGTTTAACACCTTTACACCTATGAGAAGCAGAAGACATTTTGCAACAAACAAAATAATCAATGTGCTTTTGTAATTATATGTTGTGTAAGAGTAATGTTGACCTTGAGTTCATCTAATGATATTAATAATGTTCACTAATCCTAGATAGCACATGTTTCAACAAACAAAGTTCCCAGAAATGGAACCAATGATGAGTAGTGAGGTACCCCTTATGCATAACTATACGAATCACAAAGCGTTCATGTGCAATCCAGTCAAATTCTATGGACTCTATAGTTTTTGATACACTAGTCTTCTAGCAAGTGAACCTTTCCCTAAGGGCATTCATTGTCTTCCCAATTACACTTGTAAAGTACAAAGATATGGTTAAGTGTAACCAAGGCATATGATTTTTATCATTTTATGTTTTAGGTTCTTTAGTACTTGAAGAAAGAAATAAAGTAATTTAATGACTAATTTGATTTAACTAACCAACATATCTCTAACTAGTTCTAACATAAGCATCTAGTCCCAGTTGGTGTACACATCTTGAACACGTATAACGTTGCTGGGATACCAACTATTCAGCACTACTAGGATTACCAAATGTCATAGGCATGCTCGAAGCAATCATACTTACGTGTTCACTTACTTACTATTTAGCTTATCTCTCTTAATTAGTTAATTAGCTTAATTACTTGAAAATATTGAATAAATAGCTAAAAATATCAAATGCATGAATGAAACATTTAAACTATTCATAATTCTACAAGGTTTATCAAGAAGTTCATCTTTATTGCCACATACATTGTCATGCTTAGGTACAGCAATGCTCAAATAAAGATTTGTACACTCAATGACTCCTGCTATAGGCACTCAAGAAAATATTCTAACTTTCAAATGTAAAAAATGCAAGAAATTCAGTACACTATGATTGACTGATGCCATAAATGCAGTTAGTAAGTGCGTATTTATAAGCAAGAATAGACCCTATGTCGACAAGGCCTAGTCGATGAGGCCCTATTAACACAGCCAACTACAACTCATCACTACATTATGTAGCTATGATTATGATGTTGTAGATGTTTTAATTTTAATTTTAATTTTAGTTTTAAGTTTTAGTTTTAACTCTAATTATAATTTTCTATCATTCTAGTTTTGTTCATGCTATGGCTTTATGTTGTAATCTTTGTTTTGAGGCTACGTTGACTAAACTTGTTTCTAATATGATAAAAGGGTTGAAAAAACTAGGAAACAAGGCTGTAAATTGAAGCAAAAATGAGTTGTAAGGTTGTTTGCTAGTTTTAGGGCATGGCAAGCCATATGGTATTTGCTAGTTTAAGGCCATGACAAGTCGTGCAATATGTAAAAGAAAACATATTTTTTGGTTAGTTTGTATTTTAAAATTTTTATGGATTTTTCAACTTTAAAGATTTATATGAGGTTTTTTTTCTTTTAAGAACAAAGAAAAGAAAAGAAAAATCTTTAAAATTACAATCATGTAAAACCATAGTAAACTTTAACTATAGGTAAATTTAAATTTAATGTAAAGAAAAACAAGATAACATGAATAAGAAAAGTAAAGACTAGGCTATCAAGCTATAAGTACATATAGTTATAGGGTTATAAGCACATAGGGTATAAGAAGGATCAGGTGCATATATCACTTGTGCAAGTGTTTTCTAATCTTCAAGAGATTAGAAAATGTGTATGATCTATTTTACATCAATTTCTATTCTCCATCTCCTTCACTAACAATGTTGAAGGGGAGCTCTCCCAAAAGCACATCGATGGATTCATCATTGTTTACTTTGGCCTCTTTTGCTCTATCAACCTCTTCAATTTTGTGGCCAATGGTATGATTTTCTTCCTAAAAATCCACTACTGACCCTTTTTCTATATTGACATTGTTAACAACTAAAGGAACCACACTATCATCTTGAATAATGATTTCACCTTCTTCATGAGGTAAGTGAATTTCTTAGTAATCAATGAAGACATAGCTCAGAATTGAGCCAACCAAGGTCTTCTCAACATGTGGTTGAATCCTAGTGTTTCCTCTATCATCCAAAAATCTAGCATTCAAGGGAACTATTCCCCTACGACACAATCTAGAAAAATGGAGCCTTTGACTGCAACCCATGATCCATTAAAGGATTTAAGTGCTAAAGTCAATGTATGTTGCATTTGTTCTATTTGGCCCCAGCACTTAACGATGGTATAAGGTATGATGTTGGTTGTTAGCCCATTATCTACATGTACCCTATGTACTTTGTATTGTCTAATTCATATGGTTAGGAAGAGGGGTACCTTGGTTACCTCACCATTTTGGGGATTTATCTTAATTTCACTATCACAAAACACTAGCAATTTTGACTTCACTTCGCTAGGTGAAGAGGGTACCATCATTGCATAAATAGACTTTTCATTAGCAAGGATGTCCTTGCTAATAGGAATAGAGATCAACATATTAACCAATGCCTCATGGTGGGTAGCAAAATTCATGACTAGGTTGTGCAAGCTTAGGGTTGTGTTCTTTTGCTTGAGCAATTGCTTAACATGTTTCATCACATTAAGAAAGTATTTGTTATTGGTCATTGATTTGTTATTTCTGACTTCCTCCATATGTCCCAAAATGCAAACTTGGTGTTTAGGTTGTTATTGTGGCCTAGCCTCTTTTCTTTCCTCTTGAGGTTTGGATTTCTCCCATTGTTTACTTGTTAAAGTAACATAGGCTGTGGAGGTCATGGGAATAGATGAGATGAGACTAGGCTTCAGTGGACCCACTTTTTTCTATCCCTTGGCTTGCTTATCACTATTGTTCTAGGTTTTTTACATAGCCTTCTTCCATTGTTTGGTTGAGAATTTCTATTATTCTTAGTTGGTTGTGAGGAAGAAGACATTGCATTAACCACCATAAGGGGTTGTTGTTCAACTACATGGGTGGACCTAGTTGTAATGAGCTGGGACACCTTGATGACAAAGGACTCTTTAAGAGATGCTGGTGATGGTACCCTTATAGCAAAGGGAAGTCCTTGAGCTGGCAAAAGTTGAAGGGCCCCTTTGGTTGTGAGGAGGCACCCAAATTAGAAATGATTCTCTCATAGGCCTTTGATCATTGTGGACATTGAATTCCACTATGGTATATGAATTGTTGTTGATGTTTAGTGGATCCTTGTATATGTGCATTGATTGATTCTAAGGCCTGACCAAGATTGAATTGTCTAGTACCAGTTCTCCCTTATCTATCATTTTTTATAGGTCATTCTTCAACGCAAGACAGAAATTGGTATCGTGACCTAGCAATTGATGATAGTGGCAAAAGACATCAAGCTTAAAGTACTTGGATATTGAAGGATCATCTTTGGCTACTTGAGTAAGATTCTTACCTATTTCACATAACTTGTCATGCCTCTTGCCAGCATTCTCAGTCATTTGCTTATATTTGATCCTAGCACTCTTGAATAGTTGCTCCAAGAGCTCTAATGGCTTAAGGGATAACTTGGTATACTTAGACCAATCTTGCTACATAATGTTATGCCTAGACATGGTCAATGTAGTGGCCCCAAAGGTTGAGGGTTGGTTATTGTTATTGGTAGAAGGGACCTTGGGTTGGGTAGTCTTTTTACTTGACTTATTCTCCTTGGTCACGGCTGCTACTGCCACATTGTTTTACCTATCCCTTTTCTTGTCCTTTTGCACATGTTTATTTTTATATGCAATGTAGTCAGGATCATGGTTGGCCTTTGCAGCATCCTCTATGTTCTTAGTCTGAGAAAAGACTCAACTATGGATCAATATAGTATAATTTTGACTTAATGAAGTTGTTAATCACCCCACTCAAAAACAGCTAAGAGGTGTGTTTCAGGTATTGGTTCTAGTATTTCATTGAGTAAAGTGTTCCACTATTGGATGAACTTCTGCACCAACTCAAGGAGTCCTTACTTGACCTTCATCAGTTGGTCAAGCATGGTATCAAGTTTTAAGTTATACTTGAAATGATTAACAAATTGTGAAATTAGTTCTTCCAAAGAGGATAGGGATCCTCTTAGCAAGGTGCGATACCAATCAAGCTCTTTCCTTGTCAAGGATATAAGCAATATTCTCATAATGGTATGCAACCAGGCTTGCAACAATAGGCATTCCAAGTGAAAGGTATTTATGGGAGCATTGGGATCACCTTCACCATTGTACTTTGTAAATTGAAGCATAGGGACATTAGGAGGAAGCATTAAGGGTGGGATCATAGGACTGATGGGATCGTCCTAGTAAAAGTCTATGATCTTGGCGCTTTAAGATGTAGAGGCCTTGAGCCTCTTCAATTCCTTCATTAAGTCTTAGATCATTTGGAAGGCTTGATCCAAGCCCTGTGATGCCCTTGTTGATTATGGCATTTGAACAAAGGGTTGTGGTGCTTACTAGAAAACCTATGGCCTCACTATTAGTTGTGGCACAAATGGGAAAGGTTGTGTTATTGTAGTGGTCGGTGGACCAAACAAGGAAAATGAAGTTTGGGCTAGTATTTGGGACACAAATAGGATGAAAGGGGTATGAAACCCCTAGGCTACTTGGGGTCCTACTATGGATCCCATCTAGGTGTCAATAGCTTGCTGGTGATGACAACCACTAATTAAGGTCATACAAACTGAGGTTGGGTGGCGAATGACATGGAGTAATGAAGTGTGATGGACTATGACACTGATTATGTTTGATGCATAGCTATGATTGGTGTAGGACTAAACATGGTTGGGTAAGATGAGGTAGAGGATGGTGGCATCTACTTGATGGAAGAGACAGGGGGTAGAAGTAGGCACTGTAACCTTAGGGGTTGCTTGTTGAAATAACCCACCTAGGATGTTTTCAAGTTCAGATTCTACCCTGAACTCATCCTCCTCTTCCTCTTGTTGCTCATCTGAGATAACCTTCTAATCCTCCTCATCAATTTCAATTAACTAATATAGGATGTGTGCCTAGATATCAATGAGGGGTATTTGGTAATATGGGGAAGAGATATACTCATTTCCATTACAATGTATAAGTTCATACTTCCTTTTGGCTTCTTCTTTAGTTCATGGAATTAGCATGCCAACCTAGATCTTGGCACAAATAAAATTGTAGTGATCTTCATTTATCATAGAGAACCCAATACTTTGCCCCATAAATATTAAGGATTACTTGCACTTAACTACAACAAGGTCTTTGAGATCATATATTCTCATAGCCTACTAGTCAAATCTACTATCAATGAATGTGAAGGGAAATTTGGTCGATTGGTTGAAAGACATGGTCAAAAGATGTGGTTTTAGATTTTTTAATATTTTTAGTAAAAACATAATAAGTGAGATGATCCATTAACATAATTGACTAAAAATGAAAAAGCAGAAGAAAACTATTGCAAAATGGTGAAAATGGGAAAAAGTGGTTTATCCACTAAATGAAAATTAGTGTTATAGTAGACTAGTGCTACAATAGACTAGCACTTCAATAGACTATGTTGGCTTTAAAGAAACCAACAATTGTTGTGAAATTGCAACAAAAACCCAAGTCTGTTACTACTACTACTATGCCAAGGCCTGTGGAGAAAGGTTTGGACAACAAGTATTGGCTTTAATGGAATGATGAAATGATGACAACATAGTAGATTTGGGTATTGGGAAAAGGTTAAAATGAATTTATGGCCTAGATAATGTGGCTGATCACCTAGGGACTTATAAAAGTATAAATGGAAATGCAAATAGAAATGTAAATGGCTTTACAAATAGAACAAAAATGAAAATAAAAATGGAAATGAAGTTGAAGTTGCAAATCTGGAATGAAAACAAGCACAAAAATAGAAATGTAAACTAAAATTTGCACAATATTAACAATAACTTTATTTAAATAAAAAATAAAGAATAAGTTTCACAAAGAACAAATTTTATGCCAAGACCATAAGAAGTTGTTTGCAAAAGCTAGAAGTTTGTTGGAGAAGGCAAGGTGTGTTCTACGATAACTCCATGATCCAGTTTCTTCCCAACTCTAGTCTCTAGCAACTTTCTGTTGGTTTTCACCAGGGTCTACAAAGTGGTCACAAAAAGTGGTGCAATCGTAGCTACATGGGAGTCCCTGTGCCCAACATAGTACTATTTTCTACTACCAAAAAGTACTGCAAGGTTGCAATGGGCTTTAGTGGTTCTGAAAATGCCAAAAAATGCTATTGCTTATGTGAAGGTTCAAAACAAAATAAAGTGTCTACGTTGGATTTTTATAGGGTAAATTTGGCTATTTTTGGGTCTATACACCACTATCATGATTGCTAATAGATTGGTGTCAATTTATAGGTGCAATGATTATCAATCTTGTAGCGTAGTTACCATTTATAGTAAGTGTGGTACATACTACAAGCACAAAACCCATCCATTTACTATAAATAGTAAATAGACTTTTGTGACTACACTAGCACCATCCTTACTATGCTACCTTTGGTGGACCATGCTAAGGTTGTTGGAAATGCCAAAAATTGGTGGAAAATGTGGAGAGAGTTGGAAGCTACAAAAATGGTGGAGCCCATTGGAAAATACTCTGCCTAGTAAAAAATGTTGTCTACGTTAGCCATTGAAGACTTGGGATGACTACGTTGGCCAATGTTGGGAAAATGAAATTTCCAATAATTCCAACATTACACTTCTGCTGGGTCTTGGAGGTGACTATGCTGGTCACTATCATCTTTTGAAATGAAATAGAACTTCTCGTCTACTATAGCACCATGTCTGCTAGTCAAAATTGATGGCTCTAGCGTAGTTGGGGCTATACCCCTACAAAAACTCATAGAAATGCCAATTTTAGCCATTGCCAAGGTGTTTTTAACCTTCTCAAACCCAATTATAGACATGAGGTACCTTTTTCTACTTGGGAAATGAGGCAACAACAACTTTTGAGGCACCTTTTAACCTAAAAAAGTTGAAATATGCAAGATTGTAGCTCATGGACTACATATCTCACATTTACAATGAATCCTTGCCTCAAGTTAGGGAATGAAGGTTGCAACATTAATTTTTTGTGGTGTTTCACATTTCCCACTAGGCAAACTTCTAGCCCCAATCTAAAACAATAATTTTCTTGTAGGATGATCTCTTCTATTCACAACTCAAAATTCTTGTTAAGTGTCTTCAACCAACTTAAAAAATCATTAGTGCCATCTACACCATTGGAAGTCTTTATTTCCACATATGGAAGTCTAGAAGCATTTCTAAATCCTCTAGCAAGTCTTGCTTTATCTTTATCATCAAGCTTATCATGAAAATAAGTAGACATTGATGATGGAACTCTTGAAACTTTGATATGAGGATTTGGATTTCCTCCTTCTAGAAACCTACATTGATGAGTTCTAACAATTCCATAGGTAGAATGTTCTTCCTCCTCATCTACTTCCATTCCACTAGGCTGCAAAACTTCTTCATCACCATTTAAACAAGAATACTCATCATCACTAGAAATTTGAATATGGCTAAAACTTGCATTCCTATCTACCTTTGCACTAATCTCATCCCATCATTCAACCATAAGATAAAAGGTAGATTTCATGCTCTCCATATTTCTATTAAGGGCTTGAACTTGTTTCTTATTGGGATCTATCTAAAATATACACAAAAATCTACAACCAAATTCCAAACAGTAATAAACCTAACACTCTGATACTAATTGTTAGAGCAAGATTACTTCATTTTTCTTTAACCCTTCAAACCTATTGAATCTAGAATGTATGAAATACAATTCAATTACTTGAAAATAAGAAACTAGCTATCTTCTATTAATTCAAAAGAAGATTACAAATATAGTAGTTCCATAATCCACAAAATATCACACATAGATTAAAAGAGCTTCAATGGCCAAACACACACAAATGATCATAAAGATACACACACACACTCATGCAATCTCTCTCACTAAACTCTTATGTTCTCAATTCTCATCTCCTAACAAATATAAAAACACAATAATATTTATCAATTACAAGACAAGAACCCTAAGAAAACCTTTCCCATGATCCACTTGGAGATTCCCCATTGTTCTCATCTTTTCCAATTGATCCCAACTTGGAACTACTAACTCAAAACTTTCTTCGGCTATATAGGATATCTTAAGGGTTGGCAATACATATTTCTATTGCATCCTAGACTCAAGTAAGATGTATCTTATCCATGTAAGACGTCTCCTATTCGAATGGGGCATCTCCTCCTAAGGCAAGATGTCTTCTTCTCCATGAGAGATCTCCTCAAAGACATCTTTGGTCAAGACAAGACATCTCCTTACCCTACAAGATGTCTCCCTACCACTTGGAACATCTCTTGCAACATCCAAGCTCTTGGTCTAAACATCTCCCTAATCCCTAAGACATATTTCTAGCTTCCCAAACTTGCAATTTTCCACCTATATGGATTTAAAAAGGGGCTTGAAAAAGGCATTCCTATATCAAGGTTTTATAAATCCTCATGAACTACTTTAGAGAATTTATCTTATCTTGAGATATTCAAGCTATGAGTGTATGTAATAAATTGTCATAAAGCTTCTACTTCTAAAGGTAAGAAATGATATTCAAATAATAACATTGACTATGGTGCATACATCTTCACCTTTTACTCATTAAGCAGAAATGTTTTTTGTATTCCTTTAATATCTTTTTAAATTTTAGCATTGAATCTATGTTTGCAAACAATACATCCATACTATACAATAGAATATATTATAATTCAAAAAATTAGTTTATTAACCTTCCAAACCTAAAGTCCTAAATCAATACACTTGTTTTTGAAAGCATATAAAGCTTCGAAACTTACTATTCTCTCTTTGATGCACTTATCCCACTTGTAATTGTTTATATAAATGAGACCCACAAATTTAAAAGAATCTACTATTCATACATTAATATCTCCAAAATGAAAGTTATAATATGTATTTCTTTTACCTAAGATTATCGATTTAGTTTTATCCACACTCATTTAAAGACCAAATGAGTCCTAATAATTTTATAAAACTTGCAACATGTTTGCATACCTTTTGCAGTGATGAAGATTAAGGCAATATTATCTAAATACATAAGAAACTACTTAGGATCCATTTTTTATAACATGAATATCCTTCCCTATTGCAGAACTATTCTTGCATTTCATCAACAAAGATACCAAAGAGAGTTGAAGAAAGTGGACAATATTGCTTAACTCCAATTTTTGTCTAGAATTGAATTTTTGTCTTTGAATTATTGTTGGTAATTTCAATATCTTCCTTATACAATCCTTAAGTTACTACCTACATAGAGGCCAATTTTATGGAAACACAACCATAGTTTTTGTAAACCACTAAATCATATGCTTTTGCAAATTCAACAAAACAAATAAAAATTCTTTGTTAGGTTTTTTTTTTCTTTTGTGTAGTGTTTTAGAGTAACTAAGTGATCAATAGCACAATAATTTTGGTTAAAACCTACTTCATTAACTTCAACCCAAGAATTGATTCTCTTTTCTATTACTTGGTAACTTGGCAAATTTATGACTCATAATTATTCATGGATCCTATAATTCTTCAAATTATTTTTATCCCTATTTTTATATAACAAAATAGCCTTACTAGTCTCTTCTAGTCTTTGATCCATTTATGGATTTAGTTTATTAAATTTCTATTTGATCCATTGATGGATTTAGTTTATTAAATTTCTATGAGAATAACATATTGTACCTTGAAGCTACAGCTTTCCAAGATGCTGGTCTTTTAATACCTTCTAAGTTGTAAGAAATGAAAGAGAGGTTGGATACAAGATAAGTTTAGATTACGTAAGAAAGAACAGTATAAAATTGAGAGTCCATTGTTACGTCTGATAAATAGAAAGCTCGCAAGCAAACATGGAATCGCACCATCAAAGTTAAAATAGCAAGTCTAGTTTCGTGGCAACAATGTTGCTAACTTGTTATCAATTGGATCGTCCACCACTCAAAATTCTAGACCTTCTACATGCTTGCTAAATTTCTTTAACAAGTCCATGCTAAATTTCTTTAACAAGTCCATTCATTCACACAACCAGAGCCATGAAGCCTAAGATCACATTCCATATAGAGTTCTTATGTTGACTGGGAAGCATGTATCTGGTCCACCATCCAGCAAGCGATTTGCAATGATAAGATTTGCAGCTTCAGTGGGGTGATATGGATCCCAGAATACATACTGACTCCTGTTGGAACACACCTCTGACTGAGGTCCGCATGGAATTAGTCCCTTGAATCTTCCTGCTCCACAGCATGCCCTATCAGCATACTCAAAACCTGTAATCAATCATCAGTTTTCCACAATTTTATTTCTAGGAAACACCAATTAACATTTTTGACTTGGGAGGAAAGAAAAGAGTCCTCATAATGAAATAAATGAATGCAACAATTTCTGGGTTTCCAGTTTCCACCATTTTAATTTCTCATTTCCAATGGATCAGATATGGAGTTATACCATAATTTGTATGGTTTGCAATGATGTCTGCAACAATATCATAGGTGTTGGCGTACACAAAAGTGGCTCCTGGACATACAGAGTTGAGCTGTGCAAGAACGAGTTTCAGCCCTGAGTTGTAGAATTTAGCCAATCGATTTGGAAAATCCACACACCCATCTGCTCCGTAGACGGCATTAATGGCTCTCTGATAAGGTACGCAGCCTATTGGCCCCACATTTGCCACCACTATCTTTCTTGCCCCAATGGTATAGAGTTTCTGCAAAACCAGATAAACTAGGGGAGATGAAGTCAACAGATTATTTGCAGTAGCAGATACTGAAATGGGATGGAATATGTAGGAAGCAAAGGCTGCTGAGAGTTATTTACGTAAAGCTGCTTTCTGTATCTTTCAAGAACCATTGTGATGAAATTCTCTGGACTCTGGGTTCTGCTCCCAGGTAATAGATAGTTATCGAGGAAGTCATTAGAGCCCATTGTCACCGAAAACATAGATCGCTGCAGAAACTCCTGGGCTTCTGCAACCCCTAGCATGGAGTTCAGCTCTTGTAAAGTTGTGCTAAAATCCCTCAGCTGTTCATCCATTGAGATCCTCTGGATCTTTCACACCAAAAACCAGGAAACGCAGCAACAGTTCCATTATGGTCAATAGCAAAAATGGCTCAACGGATAATATTGACAGGAGAACAAATACAGGAAACCTTTCATAAAGTAAAAATGCAATGAAAGGTCGAAAACCTTGACATTATTTTGAACGATGGATTTACAGGCTTCACGGGTTCGGTTGCTTGAGGCATCCGTCACAACATGGAGCCCCTGTCATTCTGTATTCAAATAATGTGTTTTTTTTTTTGCCATGGGAACTTAATATTGCTAAGTGATATCGTAAACTAACTTTTACTCCCTTGTTTCACATGTTTTCAATGTAGTTTCCCTTTTGAATTGAAAGGATTTCCTTACAGCAGAAGTTTTCCCTTTTGGATTGAAAGGATTTCCTTACAGCAAAAGTTTTTCTTTTAAAGTTGAATGTTAGGCACTACAAAAGAATCATTAATTAACAAATCTGTGTAGTAGACATGCAAATACTTTGATGGATATTGAATGTTAACAAAAAAAATTTTAAATAAATAACACAATATAAATATTAAAGAAAAACTTGAAGTAGCTTCTATTTCAAATAAGAAATAGCAATGGCATTTTGTTTGGGCATGTACAAACAAGATAAATATAAGTCTATTAAGAAAAGTTACTGCATTATTATTTTAGAAAAGTCATCCAAAGTTACAGGCTTCACGGGTTCGGTTGCTTGAGGCATCCGTCACAACATGGAGCCCCTGTCATTCTGTATTCAAATAATGTGTTTTTTTTTTGCCATGGGAACTTAATATTGCTAAGTGATATCGTAAACTAACTTTTACTCCCTTGTTTCACATGTTTTCAATGTAGTTTCCCTTTTGGATTGAAAGGATTTCCTTACAGCAGAAGTTTTTCTTTTTAAAGTTGAATGTTAGGCACTACAAAAGAATCATTAATTAACAAATCTGTGTAGTAGACATGCAAATACTTTGATGGATATTGAATGTTAACAAAAAAAATTTTAAATAAATAACACAATATAAATATTAAAGAAAAACTTGAAGTAGCTTCTATTTCAAATAAGAAATAGCAATGGCATTTTGTTTGGGCATGTACAAACAAGATAAATATAAGTCTATTAAGAAAAGTTACTGCATTATTATTTTAGAAAAGTCATCCAAAGTAAAAGCAAGAAAGAAGACAAAAAGATTATTAAAAATGATTTAAAGTAATTACAAATAAATAAAAATATAGCTCATTATATACATAAATGACCATAGAAAATTAGCTCATTATATACATAAATGACCATAGAAAATTAACATAGCCTGCTCCATTTTAGTAGGACAAGACTATAATAATGATGGCAAATCCTGGATTTAAAGTTTCTTAAAAGAATATTATTCTGCTTCAATGTACCCTGTTCAAGTAGTATAAAAAAGAATATAAAAGAGTAAACCTAGAGTGCCATATTTTAGTGCAGGAAAATGAGGAAACTAAGAGGAAAGAATGTAGCAGTAAAACTTACAAAGATTCTTCCAGTCTCTGGAAGGATGCCAGAACCTCCTGATCCATAGTTGACTCCTGCCTGAACAATAACAGAGCCTTCGGTGGAGGGAGCCATGAATGGTGGGAGAACCTGCTGCCCAAGACCTTGACCCACAATGTCAAGGATAGTTCTGCCATTGGTGTACCTTCCACTGGCCTGGAGAGATGGGAAATCCACACCATTTGGGATATAGTTTGCCTTTGAAAGAGAGAATGTCAGATAATTGTTATTTCCTGCATCCACCAGAGAATCCCCAAACACAAACGAAGCATTTGTGGAGTTGCCCTGGAACCCTTGAGAAATACAAAATCTGTCATGGAAACATGCACACAGAGAAAACATGAGCAGCACCCATTTATAACCCATCATCATTCAGGGTTCTTGTTATGCTTCCTAGTTCCTCATAATATGAACAAAGATATGTACTTTGAAACTGGTTCAAGGATTCACTGAGACACAAACACGAGCGGTGGTTTTTGGGCTTCAATGGTATCCTAACCAATATCAAAATTCCTGCCTATAAATGGACACTGTACAAGTTTCTAGGTATTGATCCAGGTCCTCTGCCGTGCTCTGCTACCAGATTTCAAGGATAATTCTTGAACGTCAAAAACTTGAATGCACTCTACAGATGTAGCATTTTCGCAATGAACTATTCAGAAAGGATCCAAGGATTTTAATTTTCAGGCTGCCATGGATTCCTCGGAAGCATTCATTTATGAAATTTTCACCTCGAATCAGAACCCTGCTATTTTTCGCTCAGAGTGTCTTTAATGCTTTCATTCAATGATTTTCGGTTTTCGGAAAGTGACGGCTGCAATTCTGCAAATCATTCTGATACACAGTCTGCGGTGGCGGTAAAACGCCAATGGTCAAATGGGTTCCGATTTGGTTCAGATGTGTGATTGTGAACATGATTGGCTTAATTGTTATGACAGATTTTGACGTGAAACGTTTACTTTTCTGCAGGATCAGCAAATTGCAGTGTACACTGTGCAGGTAGCCTAAATTAATACGGCTTCTGATCAATTCTCACATTTGTGCACTGGATTATGATATCGATTCCTCGTTCACGTCGTCCTTGAACATTTTAGTGCTTTGGCTTGGTGCTTCGATTTCTCCATCTAACTTCCTTTCAGTACCACGGCATTGGATTTCTGAGCAGCTTCGAACTTCCCATCTGCAGAACTACAGATGTTGATCAAAATTTATTGCAGCATCTATGACAGCAATGCACCAGTGTGACACAAGAGAGAGTGTATTTATTACACCATTGTAGAACAGTGAGTCCATTTTTGAAACGTAGACTAATGATATGTTTTTGAGATTCAGAATTTAGTTCAACAACGGGCCTATAGCTCAGTGGTAGAGCATTTGACTGCAGATCAAGAGGTCTCCGGTTCGAACCCGGATGGGCCCTTTAAAAAACGTCATAATTTTATGATCTTATTGCAATTTACTAGGCTCTGCTTTGAATCCATTTGCTCCAGTCATAATTTATTCATCGTGAGTATAAATGTGTTCGGAATAGTGATCTCACTTTATTGCAGTTTTAGTGCCATGATTTTATTATCTTACAACAATTTATCGGTTAACAAGGATGGTAATTAATTGTTCGATCGACAACCTCTAGCTTTGAAAAAACAAATATCATTGCAATTTTCAGTTTAGAGTGATTGACCCTCAAATACTGCTATCGCCAAGCGTGTACTCGGATTAATTCCGTAACGATTTCTTCATATTGACTATCATAATTTTACCATCCATCATATTGGGATCTACCGTGTCATGATTTTATGATCCTATTGCAACTTACAGTTTCCAGGGATCAGGATGATGGATGCGTGTATAGCAATTTACAGGAAATACAGCTTACATTAATGATGGCTTGGCCTGCTCATAACTTTATCCTCGTATTGCAATTCAAAACATCTTCCATCATTGCAAATCAATTTTCCGAAATGGGATCTCATCAGAACAGAACCAGCAATTCACCACTGCGTTAGAAAGGAAACCCATATGCAAATCCAGTGAAATATCCCTGTAGTTTTCTGTTTCATACCAAAAACAAGCCAACGTATACAGCGGCAGCAGCAAGAACCAAATACACAGTTATATCACAGACAATCCGCAAAGCGGCAGAGAAACAAATAAACTAAACTGGAAGGAAGAAGGATAGCATTCTTACAGAAACAAAAAAACCCAAACAAGAATTCTACATTCCTACAGTTACTACTATACTACTACTGCTGGAAGAAATCCGGAGCGTAATTATTGCTTCCGGTGGCAAGAATGAAATAACCAACAATATGGCCGAGGGATCCCCAGGCAAGAACATCAACAATATTGAAACCGGCAGGATCGTTGCTCTTGAGCAGGGAACTGTACTCCTTGGCGCGCGTGTCACCGGCCTCGAAATGCGTCAGTCCATTCTGCGTAGGCAGGCCCTGCTTGCTCACATTTTCTCGCTGGAATCCCAGAAACACGAACCTTCCCAGAAACAGCGAAGCCCCGGTGCTGAGCGAAATAACCAACGGAGTGCTCAGCTCGCATTTCACCGAAGAATTCTTCGATTTCTTCAGTCGTCTCTGTCTCTGGACTCCTGCGCAGGTCCGCGATAATTTGGGCACGGCCGCACGAGGCGCCGACACAGTCCAAGATGTTGCTGCTGCTGCTGTTGCCATTTCTGAGATTGATTTCTACTGTGAAAAGGCGGGGTTGTTCTGTGTGTGGAGATGGGATGGAAAAATCGGAGATATGTGTTGTGATGATGAGGTTGTGGAGGAGAATTTTGAGTGGATACGGTTGTGTTTTGGTTGATTGGTTGAATTGGATGCTGGGTTTTGGATAAGGAGTTGCAGATGGGTTTAGTGGTCATGGGTTCTGGTCCTTTCACCACAGATTCATCCTGCAGGTTCAGCCTGGTAAGACAGTTCACTCTACCGTCTTACCGCTTGTGCACGTCTGCCGTCCATGTTATGGCAGCAAAGGCATCCTTTTTCCCGTGCGTAATAAAATTACTGATATTGCTATTCGAACCCAAACCCGGATGGGTTTTGTTCTATTGTAATTCTAATTTTTGTAAAAGATTTTTATTGTAACAAGGGCTTATAGAACCTTGGTCTGCAAAATATAAGTTTGAAGTTCACTTTTAGTGAGCTATACCTTAGTAATGATAGCGTTTGGAAATTTTAAAAATTAATATTTATAATGAGTTGTTAGCTTAGTGATAAGGACCTTAGTCTGGAAGATCCAAGTCACATGTTTGAATTCTAGGGGGCTATAGCTTAGTGGTAAGAGTTTTGGCCTGGAAAATCCAAGTCACAAGTTTAATTCTACTAGATGCTGAGTTATGTATAAGAAAATTCTGAAAAATGAATTCTAAAAATTCATTTAGATTCATGCGAAGGAGATATAGTATAGAGGCTATCTTCTTAATACAAATTGACAAATTTAGAATACATAGAGAAAATCTACATATGATTTTCTTTGACTTGGAAAAAGCATATGATAAGAGTGCTTAGAGATATTATTTGGTGGATCTAGCAAAGAGGAAAAATATCCTTGATAAATATATGAATGTGATTCAAGACATATATGAAGGAGCTACCACTAAAATTAGATTAGTTTGTGAAACCACATCTAATTTTCAAGTCACAATAGATTTACATCAAGAGTCTACATTTGGCTCGTACTTATTTTTCATTATTGTGAATAATTAACAATAAAATTACAAGATGAAATTCCTTAATGTATGCTATTTGTAAATGATATTTTGTTGGTAGACATAACTCCAAAAATTATTTCTTCTAAAATAGAGAAGTAGAGATATGCTCTAAAATGAAAAGGCTTAAAAACTAGTAGAAATAAGACAAGATATATAAAATGTAATTTCAATAACAACATAAACAATAGTTAAATAGAAGTAACAATTTAAGGCCAAAAACTTCTCACTACAAACAATTCTACTGCCTATGATCAATGCTCTATCATATAGTGAAATTGATAAAGATATAAGAAATAGAATTAAGGTAGGATAGTTAAAATGAAGATTGGCTAGTTGTGTTCTATGTGATAAAAGAACACCAATAAGACTAAAGAAAATATTTTACAGAATAGCAATTAAGCCTACTATCTTATATGGTGTTGAATATTAGATAATATAAAAGAGGCATGAATAGCAAATTAGTATGATAGAAATGTGAATGCTTAGATGACTTTTAACTATTACCAAAAAAGAGAAACTACATAATATAGATATTAGAGAAAGATTTTGAGTGGCTTCTATTTTAGATAAGTTACATGAATGATATTTTAGATGGTTTGGGCATGTGCAAAGAAGATCAGTTAACAAGCTTATAAAAAAATTTGCTCCATCATGTTTTAGGAAAGCCACTGAAAGAAAGGCCAAAAAATACATAGGAAAAAATGATTAAAGATTATATGAAGAAACTACAAATAAACAAAGATCTAGCTCTTCATAAAGGTGAATAGTCAAAAAGAATTCATGTATTCAACCTCATTTTGTTAAGACAAGGCTAGGATGATGATGATGATTATAATTATAATTAGATCTACATGTTCTTATTGGACATAAATTAAAATTTAGTTTCAATTTCAATTTTTAATGAAAAGGCATGTAACTACAAGGCATGATTCTTGAGGGGATTTTTAGAGGAACAACTTGAGGTATTAATGTTGGTAACATAGAGATCATATTAGCAATCAAGTGCGATATTAAAACTAAAATTTTATTATGTTCATAGACCTAGATCTACTAGACAATAGAAATGTACATGCTATGAGTTTTAAAAACATCATTAAGAAAATTACCAACTATTGTTGGTAATATTTGGAACAAATCAATCAAATTTGGAATAATGAGATGTCAACCTAGTAGTAAGACTCTTGATTTGAAAGCTCTGAGTTATGAGTTCATGTAACATCCTTCCGTAAGCTCCCTTGATATAGTATGTTATCTTGTTATGCATGTGGGTCTGGATAGTTACCTAGCATTATTATCAGCTTATGATGAAGTGAAGTGCTTTATGTTATTTTTATTATATGTGATTTGTTATGTTTCATTTATGTTTACATGGCATGATTATACACATAAATCTTGTAAGGCATGTAATGTGATTAGTAAGGATGGAGGATTAAGAACAAGAGCAAAAGTATTTTATGTGATTATGTTTTATATTTGATGGAAGATCTTTATACATTTGAGCTATATAATTGTGCTTCATGATACTTGGTCTTGTCTTTGACATGTGGATATGATGTTATGAGATTGTTATAGATTTGATCAATTTTGGATTTTGAGTTCCCATGTGGGAGTTGTGTGGGTTTATGTGTCTAAGTTTTGGATTTTATTATATTCTATTATAAAATATTTTAAACATAAATTTATTTCCTTCTTTTTCTATCTATCTTTATTTCTATTGCTTGAAACTTTCAATTACCATTGTTTCCTTCTTATCAGGATTTTAACCTTGAGGGATCATCTAGGAGCTAGTTTAGGGCTTAGGTTTAGGAGTTGGTTAGACCAAGCTAGAGTTTTACTTATGTTTTGGATATTCATCAATCATTTTGAACTTCTATCAATTTTAGATTTGATTGATGGGTTTCCTTTATCTTTCTCTCATTTCAATCTATTTGATATATGTGTGTGGGATTTATGGGATGGAATGAGAGATATTGATGATTTATGTGTTTTCTAGTTTAAATTACCCATATATTATGATGGATATGCATATGATGTTTCTAGTGCATATATGATTGTATTCAACAAGTCAATGTAAGATCATACCTAAAGGCTACAAGGATTTATTTTAGTACTCCAAAGGAGTTTTAATTCATATATGTTGTTTAATTCCCCATGTTTTCTAAGTTGTGAAGGCTATTTTGGATTATTCATGTTTCATACCTTGTGCAAACTATGATTTACAATTGACTCATGGCTAGATTGTGGTATTTGGTTATAGGCTTGTATGTAAACAATAGATCATGATCACCTCACAATCTAGTCATGGTGGAACTTTACACAAAACATAAGTTTCGATGAATGCATAGCTAAGTCACAATGGTTTTGGTGAGGAATATGTATCAATGTAAGGCATGGTCCACTCATGCTGGTGGTCATAACCTCATGGCAAGTCATGATGAAGGTTTGGGAAGAATACTTAATGTCTAATTTTAATTTTTAAGCAAAATGCAAGTTCTAGTGTCACTTATGGTGGCGATTGCAACTTCACTGTGTGTCATAGTTAGAAGGTAAGCAATGAATTTTCAATCATGATCTAGTTTTGGTTGGATCGAAGTGTGCGTTAAAAGATTTGAATGTAAATGTAAAGCTAAATAACAATTGTATGACCTTAAATATGGGACTTTTTAACTTTATTATTAGATTGTCATCCTTCAACTTTGATGTATGATGAAATTAAGTCTTGTGTGTATGTATGGTATCATGATATATTAGTTGGTTGAGAGTCGTAAGGCTTAATTCCTATTCTCAACTTTTTGGAGGTATCACATAAAACATGAAATACTTATGTCATGCAAAAAGTGAAACACTCTCTACTTTTACAAATTTCCATCACACAAAACATGAAACACTCTTTTTAAATACCACTATCCCTCTAAAAAGTTTTTAGATCCACCCTTCTCCTACCCCCCTCCCCCATAAAAACTAGAATTTTTTCTAACCTATGCAACCTTTCCCACTTCCCCCATAAAATCTCTACATTGTTTCTAACCTATGTGCGCACTCCTCCCCCACCAACTAAACATTACTTTTTAAAACCCCTACAACTTTCCCCCCTTCCCATTGTGTGCGTGTGTGCGCACGCGCACTCTTCCCCCACCAACTAAACATTACTTTTTAAAACCCCTACAACTTTCCCCCCTTCCCACATAAAAAATCTACTTTTTTCTAATCCTTACAACCTTCATCCTCCACCTCCAACCCCAAAACCCACCCACCCCTCCCCCCCTTCCTCTCCTAACAAAAAAATTTACTTTTTTCTAACCCTTGCAATCCTTCCCCCTCCCTTATCCTCCTAAAATCTCTACTATTTTCTACTCCCTATGATCTTCTTCCCCTCCCCACCCCCAATAAAAACTCTACTTTTTTGTAATCTCTCCAACCTTATTTTCTTCTTTCTCCTACCACCATTCCCTCCCCCTTACCTTCCCCTTCAAATCTATAAACTACTACCTTCCATACACTACTTTTTATTAGCATCCTCCCTCACTTCCTCCTTACCTTCCCCTTCAAATCTATAAACTACTACCTTCCATACACTACCTTTTTATTAGCATCCTCCCTCACATCCTCCTTCCTCCTTCTCCCAAAATCTATACACTACATTTTTGTTTTTATGACCTTCTCCCTACCCCTCAATTCTCCACTCCCCCTAAAAACTTGTTAGAAACTACTTACTGCCCTCCATATACTACTTTTTTGTTAGTTCCCTCCTCCTTGCTCCTCCACCTCCCATCCCCCATAAAATATTTTTAAAGACTACTTCTTCCTCCCTAAGTCTATACACTACAATCCATCATATAAATGCTACATTTTTGTGATCCTCAAAACTTACTAACCTCTGCCCAAAAAAATCTTCATGCACTAATCGAACACTGGTCTCTAATCATCATAATCTACTTTGCAATATCTCTACAAAAACTTCATCATAGTCAACCTTACTCTTTACTCATTGCAACCTATGCACCTACTTTAACCCTACTCTCCACTTGTTTTTATCCTACATTCTACCAAATCTTCTCCATCCAATCTAATCCTACTATTTTCCAAATCTATTCCATGGAATTTAATCTTGGTCTCCACCAAATCTAACACTTCTATATTCATTGAAACCTATTGCAAGTATTTTCCTTTGTTTTTCTCTTTGAATTTATTTTTCTTTGTTGGATCTGCTTCTCCTAATCTAACCTTACTATTTTTAAGATCTTCTTTGCTCAGTCTAATCCTGCTATCTACCATATTTTCTTCGTGGAATTTGAACCTACTCTTGACTCATCACATTCTTCTTTCTACTAGATTTGACCCTACTCTATGCTCTTCGCCAAATCTAACCCTCAAGTATTTTGTTTTCTTTATATTTTTTAATTCACTATGGTATTTTGTCCTCTTTTGTCATTTTCAAATTATTATATTTTTTGTTGTTTACTCATCATAGCTTGCTATTTGTAATTTTTGCTCATGTAATTCTCTTTGAATTTTGTTTTGCTCTACCAAATTTACTCCAACCAATATGACCATAGAATTTAACCTTGATCTCTACTCATCATAGTCTACTCTTTGCCAAATTTGACACTTCTCTATACTTATCAAAGTCTACTATAGGTATTTTGCTCTATTTTTCACTTTGAATTTTATTTTTTCACCAAATCTGCTTTACTTGATCTGACCTTGCTATCTGTGAGATATTCTTCACCTAATCTAACCCTGATTCCTATTGGATCGTCTCCATGGGATTTAATCCTTGTCTTTTCTTATCATAGTCTCTTCTCTATCATATCTGACCCTGCTCTTTGCTCTCCACCAAATCTAACGCTCAGTTTTGCAAATTTTGCCAGCTTTTACTCTTCAAATTATTGCAAATTTTGTTGACTGCTTATCATAGCATACTATTTAATCTATTATTTGCATTTGACATGCCCCTCATCTTTACTTATCATAGCTAATATCTAAGAAAATAGGTTCTACTATTTTCATTTGATATGTGATAATTCTTTTGTATTTCCCCTTCTCTTTGTAATTTCTCAATCTACTTCTCCCGATCTAACCCTGCTATTTGTGAGGTCACCTTCACCCAATCTAACCCTACTATCTACTAGATATGCTTCATGGGATTTGACCCATGTCTTTGCTTATCATAGTCTCCTCTTTGCCAAATTTGACCTTGCTCTCTACTCTCCACCAAATCTAACCCTCATGTATTTTTTTTTTCTCTTTTTCTTTTTAAATTTTGTTTTCTTTATTTTTTATTCATTATGGTATTTTTTCCTCTTTTTCCATTTTTGAAGTATTGTAATTTTGTTATTTGCTCATGATAACCTACTATTTGTAATTTTCACTCACATAATTCTCTTTGAATAATTTTTTTCTCCCTAGAATCTACTCCACCTAATCTAACCTTCTCTTTGTTCACCATAGCTAATATCTAAAATAGTAGGTTCTACTATTTGCATTTAACATGTGATAATTCTTTTGCATTTCATCTGCTCTTTGCAATTTTCTCTATTTGTTGTTTTAAGTTCCAATATCATGTCAGCTATCTGCTCATGTAATTTGAAATTATTCCATCATCAAATTTTCCACAATTCCTTTATAGATCTTTCAAATATGAAAAAAAAAACAAAATCTACAAATACACAACTTATTTCAGCTATAAGGGTTGGCATTTAACTTATAAAAGATGAGGAATTCTATTTTTTTATGCAAAAATAAACATTTCCATCTACTTATGATTTCAAATTTTTTCAATATATTCTAATTTCAACTTTGATTTTACTATAAAAAAGTAATAAACAAGTACAAGTAATGAAGATATCAAAAATCAAAAGGACAAAAACTGAAATCAGAAAAACTAACCAATAAAACCATGCAATCAATTGGAAAGAATCATAATAATGAAAAACATAAAAAAAACACTAACAAAGGTAACAAATTTTTTATTCTATTTTTTATGTCATTTTTCAAATCAAATGTCATTAATATTTTTAATGCAGAGTATTGGAATGGTGAAGCCATTACAAAGCTATGAAACAATAATTCCAAAAACAAAAAGGCTTCAAACATCTTCAGTGAACAACAATTTTCAACAAAATTCATTAATACATAACCTAGAGTTTCTAGCTAAATTTTGTAGTTTTAAACCCTCTAAGTTCATGGGATATGATAATTCCTATGTAGTTGCAAAGTGGCTTGGAGGAATGAAGATTTTATTTTAAGTCTTGAGTTATAGTTCTCAGGAGTTTTCTGAATTAGCTATTCAACAACTTTGAGATCTAGCACATGACTGATGGATACACACAAAAAATGATAAATATCAAGAAATATTTATATAACTACATTTGGACTTGAATATATTCAAGCAAGAGTTTCAAATAATATATATACTAGACTTACTCTAATGTTGTATTCAATCCTAATCTTGTAGGTGTTATTGTATTCTAATCTTTAAGTAGTTGTATAATCTATTAATGTAGCTTAGGAGTTGGAATTGAAGTATCTATGCCCATTTTTGTTATGAATTAAATAGCTTTATATATATATTATATATAAGATGGCTAAGAGCATATGGCCTACAAAAGTCAATGAATGTTTGACTTCCTAGCCATCAACAAAATTCCCAAACAATGACTAACTAGACATTCCCTTTCTTCTAAGGTGGACACCAAATAAAGGATTTTTAACAAGGCCATACTACTAGCACTATAGATAATATCATTTACTCCTCCCCATCCTTCAATTCTAACTCCTGCTCTCAACTAAAAATTTCTTTGAGTAGACTTATCACAAATACATTTTCAGTTGATAGCAGCAATTAGAAATGGAGGATGGAGCGAAGTAAATGGTGTTGTCTATAGTGTTGGCAATATGGTTTTTTTAAACATCTATTATTTGACATCTACTTCAAAAGAAAGAGAATGTTTGGTTAGTTATTATTTAGGCATTTTGTTAATGGTTGAAAAGTCAAATGTTCCTTAACTTTTGTAGGCCATACATTCTCAATTATCTTATATATAATGTGTGTGTGTGTATATATAATATAATATCATGATATACTAGTTATGTTTCAAAGACTCTCATACAATCATCAACAATTATATGCATGTTGGTCTAGGTTATCATGTGATGCATATGAATGATGTATAGGATCATGTAGCATAAGATATGTGTGACTATTGGTTGTGATGAGTTAGCATATAGTACTAATACTTGCTTATGATGTATGTGATTGGTTATTTATGTTAATTAACAAGACTTAAGTGAGACTAGTATAGCATGTAATTTTATAATGATGCATGTAATATGAGTTACTTATGGTCGATTGAAAGGTGGAACTAGCATGAGATGTGTGGACTAGTTAGTAAGAAGGCATCCTAGAAGAACTATTAGATTAACCTCCACTATGATGCGTTAATGAGGTAATTGTATCACTTCTCATTATGAGAGTGGAAAAGCATAGGTGTGAGAGTCCCTATGGTTGGTATGTAGCATAGGTGTGTTTATCCCTATGACCAACCCTTGAGAAGGCTAATGGTTATAGGTCACATATTAATGAACCCTAGAATTGATTAAGTATAATGAAATATTAATGATTTGAAGAGAGCTTAAGTAATAAAATACCTACAGGCATTTAATTATAAATACTCATGAATACTAATATACCTACTACATTGAATTCAAATATACTAGCTATCACATAGATTTATGCATGACTAGTATGCATGTTTAGTAGTGGTAGTGACATATCACACATCAATGCTTTAAACCTAGGATCTTAGGTTTGTTAATTATTTTTTTATGCTAATGTAAATTAACATAAGACTATATATTAACATAATATGATATATATTATGTGGCATCTTGCTATTGAACTATGATAGTATACTCTAACATCTTTCTTATGCTTATGTTTATGATTATGCATCTTGAGGTTTGAATCTTAACTCCTTGTTTATATTTATTTTTGGTATCTCATGGTATGTTCCTTATAAGCTTGTGCATAATGTATCTTGGATCAACCCGTATGTATTGATAAGATTTGACCCTTGGACCTCTTGATAAATATACATGTTTTATTATGTCTTATGGCTCTTAATATTTGGATATTAAAATTTTCTCTTACCACATAGTTAGAAATATTATTATTTTTTATTTCTTTTTTTATCATTATTTCTTATTATTTGCTAAAGCCTGGTGCCTTTGGTAAAGGGATAAGCTTGGTGGCCCATTGTTGGTATTTTATTTATGTTTTACTTATATTTTCATATTTTTATTATTCTAAGGTTCTTGGAATAATGTAAGAATATGGTTGAAAGTACATGTGAAATAAATATTTATGATTTATTCTAGTTATTCTTTTATTTTACCATGAAATCCATTCTTGGATATGTGACTTATTCTAGTACTCTTTGGGTGACTTTGACCCATTGGTTGATCATTGGACCCTTTTTATGGATATGTGTTATCTTAGTTTTAGAAAATAAAATATTAATTCTTTATTTTTAGAATTTCCCAAATATTACCTTTTGTACCTATAAATGCTTGGTAACATTAGCTCTCTTACCATCAATTATGCTTTGTGCTCTCTTCCATTCTCTTACTTGTGGTTATACATGGTAGATCTCTTGACAATTTCTAAATCTAAACCTATTCTTAATTAGTGAAGCTTTGATGAGTAATTTTCAAGATAGAGGAAATGTTCTTGATTTCATCCAATTTGATAAGTAGTTTGTCTTTTATACCTATTTTCCCTTTATAATGCTTTACATTGTTGATCTAATCATATTGCATGTGTTGTCGATCTAGCCATAGGTTTACTAAATCTTTCTAAAATTTTCCTTTTTCATAGTTTTTTGCTTTGTATTCCAAGTTCTTCTTCCTCATGTGTCATCACCTCCTAGGGATGGTGGTAGCAACAATCATCTAAAGATCACAATGAAAGTTGTGATAGATTTTCAGTGCATTTTTCTGAGTGACAACATGTATATGATATTTGACATCAACGGTAGTGGCTAGCTAACGTTCTAGATGTGTATAGGTTTATTCATAATGTTAAAAAGCTAGAAAGTTTGACCTTTATGGTGGATCAATTAACAAGGATTGTAGAAAAAATAATTGAGAAAACATGTAGGCCTTGGTCATGGTAAAGTTAGTTTAGAGGGTTTTATTAACCTGATGGTGCGCTACCTAGCTGGTCCTTGTCATGATAAAGTTTGTGTTCCTTAAGTGATTTTATAAACTTATATTTGCTTTATTTCATGGTGTGACATGATAAGTCTATAAGTAGCTATGATGTGTATGTCATGTTTGTGTTTGATCATATGTTGGTATGGAGTAGCAAGATCTAAGGCTTAGTAGTAGATCATAACTGACTTACATGATGATATAAATAGGAATGTAAATTATGTATTTATTTCTTGGCCATGAATTACCACTTGAGTTTTGGCAAGTTTAAATATATATATACTAGTTATTATGTACTTTTGTCATTGACCTTATGCATTATGGATTATGATGTGGTATATACTTATAATGTGTGATGCACTTATGGACTAACATTTAATCCATAATGTTATTTTTTCTCATTCCGCGCCTCTAGCATAGTGCTTGGCATCCATCTAGTAGGAAAGTTGTAAAGGCTTCTCAATTAGCTTATTGATGAGACGCGATATGCACAAGCCGCGATATCGCATCCCATGCGATATTACGTCGTCCCCTGCGATGTCGCGTACGCGATATCACGGTCCGCCGCCAAATCTATAAATAAGAGGCGGCACTCCCCTTATTTTCCATCCTAGGCTTAAAGTAGAAAAACTCTGGCAGTTTGATCACTCTAGAGATAGAATATTTTCCATGTGCCCATAGTAGGAGTCCCCAAGTGAACGGATCTTTATTCAAGCAGCTTTGTACCTGAACGCAAGTTGTGTATGGAAATAAAGATGAGCTTTGTGGATAAACCTTGTAGTGCATGGAATAGGATTTATTACATATTATTTCTTACCTGCATTAGCGCGGCATGAGTACGACTTGATTACGAGCATTGACAAATGTGTACGGCTAATCAAGGAATCGGCTGCTCATCGCGATTAGTCTCTCTCACCCTCAACTCCTAGAATGCGAAATGAGTACGACTTGATTACAAGCATCTACAGATGTGTACGGCTAGTCAAGGAATCAGGTGCTCATTATGTTTAGGCTAGTTTGACCACTTCGAGCACGTGCGTTACCTGTGGTGATCCCAATAACGATTAGCGTTTGGTAGCCACAGTTGCATAATTCAGGGTGTGTACAATAAGTGTGAACAGATGCTGACACTAGTTAATTTAGGCTTAGGAAATTAGTTAGAGTTAGTTAGTTTTCTCAACCCTTCACCTCATAGCATAGGAGATAAAACCAGAAAAGACTATAAAAATCATATACCTCAGACTTACTTAACCATACACTGTGACAACTACAAGTAAGTCTGGGAAGACAACGAATGATTAACTCCAAGTGTTCCATGGGGCGTGTAGGCATTTAGTCTGCGGAGTTCGACCAGATCACACGTGCTATGCTCGTTTTGTATGGTTGAGTGTAGGGGTACCTCACCACTCATCATTGGCATCATTGCCTGGGACTAAGTGTTTGTGCACCAAATAGAACATAAGGGATATCACTCACATCGTTGTGAGCCTTAACAAACCTTCGGGCTAATCAAGATAAAAATTATATAATGAT
>MNCI01029727.1:165682-190989 GCA_015680685.1 Gnetum montanum | reverse complement strand
ACATAACAGAGGTAGTTAGGATTCCCACAAGGCATTTAAAGGATAGTCGAATCAAACAATTAGACATGAACAATATCCCACGATTTGAGGGGGGATACAATGCTGATCCGTAAAATCATTTATAGGCATTCCACGATGCTTGTGCCTTGCAGAATATAGAAAATGAGTGGCAAAAACTTAAGTTGTTCCCAAGGACACTCACCAAAGAAGAAAAGAGCTGGTACCAGTCCTTAGAACCAGAAACCATCAAGAGGTGGAGTACAATGCTAGAACTATTCAACGAAAAGTATCAAACGTACTCTAGAGTGTCCAATTTGCACAAGCAGATCCAAGGCTAGAAGCAAGGTCATCACGAACCCTTGGATGCTGCCATGGCCCGCTATTACACATTATTACATCATTTCCCAGGCCATGGGTATGCTTAGTGGGATCAACTTCGCCACATCGTGGATGGGCTAAGGCATGAAACTAGAAGAACCCTAGGACTTACGCCCAAGCGAGACTCTCACAACTTAGAGCCCATGAAGTGCATAACTTGTTGGAGCAAGTAGCAAAAAAAGAAGGTGAGCTATGCAAAAGGGAAAGTGCAGAAGAGTACAACCACGATCCCTCCCTTCGAAAGAAGGGAGTGAAATTTTGTGATGAAGAGGATGAGTCACCACTCGAAGAGTTGGTGAACCAAAAAACCTTTCCAATCCAAAAATTAACAATAGAAATAGTGGCTAAGGTAGATGACGTATGGAGTTCCTTAGACTCTAAAATTGAAATTGTCTTAAAAATTGTAGAAGATTCTAAGGTAGAATAAAGTAGTGACAAAGGTAAGAAAAAGTGGAGAGATTTAGGCCCTACACATAACAAGGATAAGGGAAAAATTACTAACTCTGATGTGGCTGTAGATTTTGACACAGATGATGACAGTGGATGTGAAATCTACCACTACGACCATCCTAAGGGATGTTGCCCCATTATCTCACATCTACAGGAGTCTGGGGTGTATGCACTAAATCCAAAACTCAACCAACGGCAAACACCCCGAAGGTTATCTTATCTATAAGGTAACCCAAGGTAGTTCCACCAACCACTAACGTATTATCCAAGTGGAACTCCCCCATAGCCCATCGAATAGCATCAGCTATGGCAATACCCACAGTCATGGGGGATGCCATTGTCGAAACATCAGTACCCTTATCGGTAGCCTGACCCTTATAGATATTATGTGCAGCAACCGATTTCTCTACGTGACTCTGTGAGTCACACAACTCCCAACTGTTACTACCAAGTTTGGGAGTACTTCAGAAGGACTCCTCCTCTGAGAGACACTCCATACCCACACCATCCTCCTAATCCATCTGCACCTCTTCCATCACAAGTAGTTCCCGTAACACCTCCTGCTCCAACAATGCAAGGGGAACTTCCTCCTCAACCGCAGCAACGTCACACTATGAGAGCTGTAAATATTCAACCTGCTACTGGTTCTGACAACTGTAAAAAGACAAGACCTTTCTTCAGAACCAAAAGCCTGAATAAACTCAGAACAACAAGCAGTTGGACCCATGTACACTCCTCCACCATCTAACACTTCGGAGCACCCTTCTGTCCAAAATCAAAGCTTAACGCATACGATTATGTTAACACATACCGTAACTGACTGGATCAAGGTAGGATGCCTTCCTAGGAAACTAACTGACCTTGGGAGTCCCTTAATCTATTTACAAATCATCGAAAATGAACCACATAGGGCTCTTCTTGACTCAGGTTCTGGAGTTAACTTAATTTCACGAGAGATGTATCATGCTTGGAACCTGCTCCAACTTAAGAAGAGCAACATTCAACTCGAGCTTGTAGACCAATCTATCGTCATTCCCTTGGGATTGGTGGAAGACATCATCACCACTGTGTGTGTTTGGTCTTACCCAGCTGATTTCCTGGTGATCGAAGTGAACAACAATGAAGGGGACTTCCTGATTATAATGGGAAGGGCATCAATAGTACAGTAGACGCATGCCTTAGGATCCGCGATCTTTCCTTAGAAATTTCAAAGATAAACATTTGTGGAAAAATTGAGAAGAGGAAAGTTCCATGCATCACATACAGTGATTCATTGGGTGATGACATGGAGGGATGCTCATCTCCTCCATGAAGTAGGTGTGCCCTTGAAACTTTGCAACAAAGATGCCTGTATGTAGCAACCACACAACCAATAGTAGACACCCCGTGGTTGACAGCTACTAGAAGGAGTAGAAAAATATGCATGGAATGAACTAAGGAAACCCATGCCAACAACGAAGGCATAGATACATTGGAATATGAGCGTCACCAACTTCCAACCCTCAATCTAAGATCATCAATTGAGAGAAGTTGGACACTTCTTAGAAATTTGAACAGGCGCTCATTATTTCAGATCTCTCCCTTTCCACTCAGTCATGGGGGAGATGGCCACCTATGCTAACCATATGAGGTCCTCAGTTATTTTAAGTTTTTATTTTACAATGTTTTTTTCTTACACATTTTTTTTTTACAAATTTCTTTAACTTTTCTAATTTTTGTTTTACAAATTTCTTTAACTTTTCTAGTTTTTTTTTTACAAATTTCTTTAACTTTTCTAGTTTTTGCTTTACAACATCGTTATACTTTTTCCATTTTGTGTGTGTGTGTGTGTGATCCACCTTGTAAGTTTGTCACCTAATAAGTGTTCGGACTGATGGTATGAACTGCTTTCACATTGATTGCTAATGTTTGGTTTTTACCTTTAAGTCACAATGTTGATACTAAGGTATGTTTCTTTTGATATGGTAGGCAATGAGACCAGTTCATCCATCCATCCACCAGTTTCTATGATCTCTTTCGGCTTGGAAATGTACAGTCCCCTTCTAATAAGAACTTTAACGAATCAGTGACTAGGTATTTCTCAAAATAAGGAAGGACTTAATGATTGCAAAGGGTGTGACTTCAAGGGAACTTGATGCTTTTGTGTTGGCCATTCTCTTGGGTGCTTGGATGTTTTCTTCTTGAGTTTTCTTACCATTTCGATGTTACCCAACTATCGGAAGCTGAGACGATAAAAATAAGAATTCTTTACATGGTGTGGTTCTCACGCATAAAAACACAAAACACAAATAAAAAAAACAGTGAGAATTCAAAGCACACCCCTTAGATGAAATAAAATCTAGGCTACAAGCACTGGCTATGGAACCAAAGTGTTCCCTTTAACTAAGGCCCTTCTCGCTTCCCATTCTCTCATTTTTTTCGTCGGAATGGTGGTGACTCTTGGGGAAGGCATTCTTGTTATCTAAGTGGATAGTTTAGCTGAATGCATTGATGTGAAGTCACTCGATGTGGTTGGTTTGAGGCTGGAGTTGGAATGAGATTTGCCAAGTCACATTAATCATGAGACACACAAGGGGTTGTACACCACCTTGTTCTTAGAATTCCATTTCATTCTCTTCTCTCCATCCTTCTCTCCATTATTCACCTCATTGCCGATTGTATCATTAGTGTATATATTTTGGTTGATGCATTGTTTTCTTTTTGGTAAACGCTTGTGGTTAAGACTTTAACTCTTATTCCAAATGACATTCCCAGAGCCTACGGACTCTCTAAATGTGGGTTTTTTAGGGCATTAAGGGCATGAGCCCACTTTGGGGAGGACCCACTAACATCCCTATTTGGAGCATTAGTTAAATTCTTTCCCTTAACATTTTGCAATTAATTTTCTTTTGTTCATTTCCATCTTGACATCCATTTCACTGATGTTTTCAGTTGTCCCTTTTTATCTATCTTTCTTAGTCCTTTTCTTTCTCCATTCTAATGCTACCGGAGGTTTGTGATTAGTCATGGGGGTATGGGGCCCGATTTTTTCGATTTTCTCCTAGCCCAAAATTTATTTGATTTTCTTCCTAACCCCTACACCTTCGGTAGTCATCATTGATATATCTCCCGATCTGTATCAGCCATACCACAACCTAGCCAATGAACCTACACCGAAGCAAGGTATCAATTACATGATGATTCATTTACCCTTGCTAATATAAGATTGTGTTGTGTGTGCAGATGGTGATCATACAAACAACGGATTGGATCTGGAGCAAACACTTGGAATGGAGCCGTGCTGGAAGCAGCTATGCAAGGATCAAGATCGATGACATGCTTACCGATGGATAATGGAAAGCAAAATCTTGGCATTGGCAGCAGCAACACTTCTTTCTCTCTCTCTTTCTCAACTTCCAACAAAGGCCTGATGTCATTATAATAAGGCGTTCAACCTTGTTGTCATGAACACCATTCTTGTAATGATGATTTGCTCACATGTCATCCCATTAGTTTCATTCCCCTCAATAATTCCATACCTTCCTGATATTATTGTAAAGAACTCAAGGACAAGTTTTCATTCAGTCATGGGGGTATGATGAGACGCGATGTGCATAAGCCGCAATATCGCATCCCATGCGATATCGCGTACGCAATATCACGTCGTCCCCTACGATGTCTCGTACACGATATCGTGGTCCGCTGTCAAATCTATAAATAAGAGGTGGCACTCCCCTTATTTTCCATCCTAGGCTTAAAGTAGGAAAACTCTGGCATTTTGATCACTCCAGAGATAGAATATTTTCCATGTGCCCACAGTAGGAGTCCCCAAGTGAACGAATCTTTATTCAAGCAGCTTTGTACCTAAACGCAAGTTGTGTACGGTAATAAAGATGAGCTTTGTGGATAAACCTTGCAGTGCATGGAATAGGATTTATTACATGTTATTTCTTACCTGTTATTTATTACCTGCATTAGTGCAGCATGAGTATGACTTGATTACGAGCATTGAAGAATGTGTACGACTAATCAAGAAATCGGCTACTCATCGTGATTAGTCTCTCTCACCCTCAACTCTTAGAATACGAAATGAGTATGACTTGATTACGAGCATCTACGGATGTGTACAGCTAGTCAAGGAATTAGCTACTCATTATGTTTAGACTAGTTAAGTACCTCAGTACGACCACTTCGAGCACGTGCGTTACCTGTGGTGATCCCAGTAACGATTAGCGTTTGGTAGCCACAATTGCATAGTTCAGGGTGTGTACAGTAAGTGGGAATGGATGCTGACGCTAGTTAATTTAGACTTAGGAAATTAGTTAGAGTTAGTTAGTTTTCTCAACCCTTCACCTCATAGCATAAGAGATAAAACTAGAAAAGACTATAAAAATCATATACCTTGGACTTACTTAACCATACACCATGACAACTAGAAGTAAGTCTGGGAAGACAATGAATGATTAACCCCAAGTGTTCCATGGGGCGTGTAGGCATTTGGTCTGCAGAGTTCGACCAGATCGTGTGTGCTATGCTCATTTCGTATAGTTGAGTGTAGGGGTACCTCACCACTCATCACTTATATTAACTATATCTTATGTAAGCAATAGAGCTAGAGATGTGGGAGACCATCTAGATTAATGAGAAAGATGAAGCTTTAATCCCTATGTTTATATCTATATATGTACATATTAGTAGATAATATGAACTTATTTGCTTATGGCTTCAGGTATGGATAGTAAGTAGGTTGGATTTTTATTAAGACATGTTGGTCATATAGATATAATAATGAGGATGTGCAGAGCATGTTGGATGGGTTATGTTATGCTTCTAAATAGTATTTTCATATATTTTTTATAGTGGTATTATATGAGACCTTAGTTGTGTTGACCAATCATATGCTTTGATTTTAGTATATTATAGCTTATATAATGAAGAATTTCATTTGGTTAGTTATATGCATGTGTGTGTAGGATTAAGAAAAACAACATGCTCAACCATAGATATTATCACAGTTTGAGATAGGACTAACCATCTAGAAAGCTAACATAAGTCAACTACCTACTCATCATAAAAGTTACTGGGTGCAAGAGGATATTGGAGATAAGATCTTATTGCAAGTATTCTTAGGTCCTTTGATCATTACTTAGTCTTGGATGTAGGATGGATGTCCACTACTAATTATTGACATTCCTATAGAGTTCATGAAAAGTTCAAATTTTAGGTTCAACCCAAGAGATGTTTCATTAGAAAGCTAGATGATCTACCTAAATGTATTTAGATATTAGTGTGGATGTTCCAACAAAACATAGACCCCATCCAAGTACTAGAAATGATGGAGTAGACATCCAAGCCTCAAATGGGATGTCTTGATAGCCATTATGTGAAATAAAAAAGTCATTTCTAGTTGTTTTGTTTACCTTAGTCAGACTTTGAGTGAGCAAGAAAATTTGTAAGCATGAGTTCTACATAAAGAAATGTTTAGATCTCCTTCAAATCATCCATTTCTACATACATTAGAAATTTCCTTACATATTAGTACATATATTAGTTCTTGATTGTGTTGTTGCAAGATTGTTTTACTACAACAATGCAAATAACACCTCCATGAATTAAACAATTAATGCCTAACTCATAGCTATAAATAATCTTTAGAATGATTTAACCTTTAATAGTTAATGATAATGAGATGGAGCATGTTCAACCAATCAAATATGAATTAACCTATCACCTAAGATTAGTAACAATAGGAAAATTATATGAAATGAGATGATCAAATGATAAAATATTTACTACTAGTAATAAAAAAAGATAACTAAATGTGATACAAAGAATAATGAGAAAGAAATACATATGAACACTAATATATCAAAAAGGGATTAATGTCCACTTCCTCAAAAAATAAAATAATGGTTTATACTTGGTGTACAATGATTCTCATGTGAAGAAAGAGTGTTAATTTAAGGATGATAAATTTAATCATAGGGTGGTATTTAAAAGAAATATTGCTAAGTTTCAAGGTCATAATAAGACAAAAATGACATATTTTATATTTTTACAACTAAAGTATTTAATGTTCCAAATTTTCAGCTTCTTTTGAATATGGGATTCTAGCATTTTTAGCTTTGGGCATCTTGAAATTTTGGAATCCAAAATTAGAAACTTGAACTTTTCATGTTGTTAACACCTAGATTAGAAATAACACTGGAAGTAATGATGATAGTGATGTTGTTTGTTACATATGCTTTGATGCCATTTTTGCATCTTAAAGGCTAATGGTAATTGTGATAGTGATAGCATCTATTATCTAGACTATTAAATGAAGTTTTCAATATTATCAATAAGGCTCGAAGTAAGGAAAAAGTATTGGATTTTGAAAATGTGAAACTAAGTACTACTGATGGTGACACTAGCCATCACCTAGTCATCAACAATTAGAAGTTAGAAGAAACTAGGATCTGCTGACAATGGATGAGGATCTCCTTAGACGAAGGTAATATATAAGGAATTAGGAGCAAGAGGAACTAAGGTCTAGGCCTTTGTAGGTGACATACACTAGACTTTGATGAAATTAGAGCAATTTTAATCTTGAAATTATGGTCATTAATGAGGATAAAAAAAGTGAGTATGACATTACCCCCTCTTGATGGATGGTGCTAAGATGCTGAATGAGAATCCATATAGAAGAATGATGGTGATGGAGTGTTATAATGATGATTATATACCTATAAGAGAGGAATAATAGAATTGGGATATGAGAAGAAAAGTTAGGGCATCACCTATAGACTAATCATAAGAATGGTGTTGTGCCTCACTAGTAGGACATGGCTAAGTCCCACACACATGATGGTTGAAGGGATGTCATTAATAAAGTCTTTAGCCTATTCACTCCAACTTTCAACATACCCAAATCTAAGTAGAACAACTTGACTCAATCCCTACTAATGTGTAGAAAGTAATAAGAAAAAGAAATATATAGAAAGAGAGTTAGAGAAAGAATGGAGAAATTTAATAAGAAGAGATAAATGACAAATCTTTGAAATAGAAAAATCAATAAAAGTAGGAAAAGAAATGAGGAACACTGTTGATAAACCTTGATTAGATGTTTTTTCATAGGAGTGAGGCATGGATAAATCCCACACTCTAATAAAGCCTCTAAGATCCAACCCACATTTATGGAAAGAAAATATGATTTCTAAGGTTCATAATTCTTAAGATGGCATAGATAAGAGGTACAGGTCACTGATAAATCTCACAACCCTTATGTATGAGTGTTCCTAGATATGATAGTTCATTGGTAATCCAAAGAGATAATACAAGCAACGAGAGAATAAGAGTCTGTGTGATCACTGCACATGGTTGAATCTGCCTACTATAAAATTTTTTAGGCTTCAACTTGACTTAGATAACATAGAAGAAGACCTAAGGTTGAAATTCAAGATAGTATTTCTATATCAATGATACAAAAGTATTTAGAATAGTTATGAAGAGCATTTTTTTTGAATTGAGAAAAGATACTTGGAAGTTTCTTATGTTTGAAAATACTATATAATGTCTTGATCTTGCTCATTCTCTTCTAAGTTGATATGATTAACTCATGAAACATCAATAATTGTAAAGGATGTATCATGATTGGAATGACATGAGAAATCCTTATGAAAGATAGGGTCTACTAAGAGTGTAAAGGTTGTTGAGAAATCTCCAAACATATTCTTAGAATGATTAATATGGATTAGGACATATTTAGGAAATCATAAAATAATTTTCTTATCTAGATCCATACATTGTTGAAGATGAATAGCTTTATAGGAGTATTTATGATTAACCTAACATGTAACTAACTAGAAATCATCATATACCATTAGTTTCTTCATGTTCAACTAAATTGCCAAAAGAAGTCCTATAATAAGACCTTCATATTTAGTGATATTATTGGTACACAAGAAGTTAAATAAAAAAGTACGATAAATTATCTCCTCATCAATGCATTTAAGAATAAAAACTATACTATAACCTTTAAAGGTGTGAGCACTATCAAAGTATCTATGTGCGTCAAAGTTATCATGCATTTGACCACAACCAAATCCTGTAATTATTCAACTAAGACCAAATCCTTTAATGGAGGTGGTATTGGTTTAACATAGGATTCTGATGATGACATGGAGGTTAAAAGATTAGCTATTGCTTACTCTTTGATAAAATGTGGCATAAGATAAATGTTAAATTTGATAAGAATGATTTTTTGCCAAGTCATACAATTATTATCATAAAGCTTGAAGATGATGGAGTGTAATACATTGTTATGACATGTGACATTGACTTTGGCTTCCAATAGGTAGTGTCTCAATTTCTTTAGCACAAATACAAGAATAAAGTAAGATTTTTCTATGTTGGTGTATCTAGTCTTGTAATCTTGAAACTAGTAAAAGATATAATAGATAGGAAGAACTATACTATCTCTCTATCATTGATAAAGCATAGTTGTAATAGAATGCTCAAAGTTGAAAAATAAATACTGAAGGAATGATCAAATTGTAATAGATGACACATAGGAAGATTTGTAAGAGCATGTTTAATAGCATCAAAAGACTCATCACATTTTGAATTCCAATTGAATCATGAAGACATTTTAAGAATTTGGGAGGGGATGAAAGTGATCTATGAGATTACAAATTAAGCAATGGATTAATTAAAGATGCCCTTACAATATTTGCATATCTTTGATATACTTAGGCAAAGAAAGGTCTAAGATGACTTTCATCTTGTCAAGACCAATTACAATACCATTTTCCAAGATAAGAAAGCCTAATATCTTACTATTTTCCACATTAAAAATACACTTTTGGAATTTAAGAAAAGTTTGTTCTTATTACATTAAGCTAAGACAATATCAAGGTTTGAAGGATAATTTAGGTCTATGATGGATTTAATCATTAGCTAGTCAACATAATTGTTTACTATCTTAAACATAATATTATTAAAGAGATATGTCATTATGCATTAATCGATCATTCCTATATTTTTAAGGCTAAAGAACATCTTAATGTAGCAAAAGGTTCTCCATAAGATGATGAATGTTGTATATTGCTAGTACTTAGGGTTAATATGGATTTGGTTATAGTAAGAAAACCTGTTCATGAAAGATAAGCAAGCATGACCAACACTTGTATCTATTGAGTTACTCAATATTGAAAACAAAAAATTACTCTTAAGTGTTACCCTCTTAAGATCATGGAAGTTGATGCATATTCTAATACCTCCATTTTGCTTATGTACTATAACCACATTTGAAACATAATCTAACTAATCAATAGGATAGATGAATCTCACATTATAGAGCTTAGTGATCTCCTCTATAATCATGAAGGATAGATCAAATTTAATCTTTTAAGATTTTTGCTTAATGAGATTTCAGCATTCTTTATGAATTATGTTATGTTAGATTAGGGATGAGTCTAAACCTAACATATCATTATAACCCCAAGCAAAGATAAAAAAATTATTTTAAACTATAGTAAGGATGGATGTCCTAAGATTCTCAAGGAGATTCACACCTAATTGTAATGTTTTCTTAATGCCTTTGTAGTTAACAATGAAGAGCTCAACCAATGGATCAATGATAAGGAATCATTTGTGAGTAAGGAAATTGAGGTTGAACTATGAGATTATATCTTCCTTAGAGTTTTCAAGGAATAAAACAAGATCATTGAAGAATGAAAAAAATGAAGAGTTTGTGAATCAATGATCTAGATTTTAAACTATATGTTCATATGCTTCATTAAATATGAGAGGCTACTAAAGCTAAGACATGATTTTAGGTTTCATGGTAACCTACAAGTGACAACAAGGAGATCATTAATCTCATAAAAAGATATAAATGCATGATTTTAGTCTACATAATGTAAAATTATGTAACTTAAAATTAAAAATTTTGTATTTATATATTTTATAAACTTATTCTTTTTAATTTTTCTTTATTTATTTGGAAGAAAGAAAAATAAATGGTGAATTAATCATAAAGTTTTATTAGGAGGAACATTAACATGTGAAGTTGAAAGGACTTGTGTAATGTTACACAATGTTAATCAAGAAAATCCATTAATGAACAAAGAAAATTTAACATGTGGAATTTTAGCTAATAATGATGCTACCCATTGCTAGCAAATGGTAATGTCATTTGTCAACATTACTTATGATGAGTGGCGAGGTACCCCTACACTCAACCATACAAAACGAGTGTAGCACGCATGATCCGGTCGAACTCTGCAGACTAAGTGCCTACACACCCCATGGAACACTTAGGGTTAATTATTCGTTGTCTTCCCAAACTTACTTGTAGTTTTCACGGTGTATGGTTAAGTAAGTCTGAGGTATATGATTTTTATGGTTTTTTATGTGTTTAATCTCCTATGCTATTGAGGTGAAGGGTTGAAGAAACTAGCTAACTCTAACTAATGAACTAAGTCTAAATTACCTAGCGTCAACATCCATAGCCACATACCATACACACCCTAAACCGATACAACCATGGCTACCAAACGCTAATTTTTTTTGGGATCACCATGCGTAACGCACGTGCTCGAAGTGGTTGTACTAAGGCACTTAACTAGAAGGAAAGGGTTGAGAAAGCTAATTTAGCCTAAGTGCGATGAGCAGCTGATTCCTTGATTATCTGTACACATCTTTAAATGCTCGTAATCAAGTCATACTTATTCTGCATTTCTAGCCTAAGTGCAATGAACATCCATTCGTTGATTATTTGTACACATCCTTAAATGCTTGTAATCAAGTCGTACTCATTCTGCATTACTAAGAGAGAAAGCAATAAACAACATTAAATAAAATCCTATTCCATGCACTGCAAGGTTTATCTAGGAAGTTCATCTTTATTTCCGTACACAACTTTTGTTCAGGTACAATGCTACTTGAATAAAGATCCATTCACTTTAGGACTCCTACTATGAGCATATGGAAAATATTCTATCTATGGAGTGATCAATCTACCAAAGTTTTCCTACTTTTAGCCTAGGGTGAGGAAACAAGGGAGAGCCGCCTCTTACTTATAGATATGATGGTGCACCGCGATATCGCAGGGGATGACACAATATCACGTATGCAATATCTCATACCCCCATGACTAAATGAAAACTCGTCCTTGAGTTCCTTACAAAACATTGGGAAGGTATGGTATTATTGAGGTGAATGGAACTAATGGGATGACATGTGAACGGATCATCATTAAAAGACTTGACAAAACTGGTGTTCATGAAAACAAGAGTGAACACCTTATTACATTGACATCAGGCCTTAGTTGGCAACTGAGAGAGAAGAGAGAAAAAAGTGTTGCTACTTCCAATGCCAAGATTGCGCTTTCGTTGTCCATCCATAAGAGCACCATCGATCTTGCTCCTTGCATAGCTTCTTCCAGCATGGCTCCATTCCAAGTGTTTGCTCTAGATCCAATCCGTTGTTGTATGATCATTGTCTGCACACACAACACAATCATATATTAGCAAGGATAAATGAATCATCATGTAATTAATACCTTGCTTCGGTGTAGGTCCATTAGCTAGGTTGTGGTATGGCTAATTGCAGATCTAGGGATGTATTAATGATGACTATCGAAGGTATAGGGGTTAGGAAAAAATTGAAAAAATCAGGGCTAGGAGAAAAATGAAAAAATCGGGCCCCATACCCCCATGACTAATCGTGCACATCCGGTAGTATTAGAATGGAGAAAGAAAAGGAGTAAGAAAGATAGATAGAAAGGGATAACTATGGCATCGATGAAATGGATGTCAAGATGGAAATGAACAAAATAAAATTAATTGCGAAAATGTTAGGGAAAAGAATTTAACTGGTGCACCAAAGAGGAATATCAGTGGGTCCTCCCCAAAGTAGGCTCATGCCCTTAATGCCCTAACAAACCACATTCAAAGAGTCCGTAGGCTCTGGGAATGTCAATTGGAACAAGAGTTAAAGTCTTAACCGCAAGAATTTACCAAAAAGAAAACAATGCATCAACCAAAATATACATACTAATGATACAACCAACAATGAGGTAAAAAATGGAGAGAAGGGTGGAGAGAAGAGAATGGAATGGAGTCCCAAGAACAAGGTGGTGTATAGCCCCTTGTGTGTTTTATGATTAATGTGACTTGGCAAATCTCATTCCAACTCCAGCCTCAAACCAACCACATCTAGTGACTTCACATCAATGCATTCAGCCAATCCATCCTCTTGAAGTAACAAGAATACACCTCCAAAGAGCCACCACCATTCTGACAAAACAAAGGAGAGAATGGAAAGAGAAAAGGGCCTTAGTTAGAGAGAACACTTTTGGTTCCATAACCAGTGCTTGTAGCCCAAGGGATTATTTGTCTAAGGGGTGTGCTTTGAATTCTCACTTTCTTCACTTCTCTTATTTTTTTTGTGTTTTGTGTTTTTATGCATGAGAACCACACCATGCGAAGACTTCTTATTTTTATTCTCTTAGCTTCCGATAATTGGGTAACATTGGAACGACAAGAAAACTGAAGAAGAAAATATCCAAGCACCTAAGAGAATGGCCAACACAAAAGCATCAAGTTCCCTTGAAGTTACACCCTTGTCAAACCTTGAGTCCTTCCTTAGTTTGAGAAGTGCCCAGTCACTAGTTCGTTAAAGTTCTTATTAAAAAGGACTATACATTCCCAAGCCAAGAGAGAGCATAGAACTAGTAGATGGATGGATGAAGTGAACTCATTGCCTGCCATATCAAAAGAAACATATCTTAGTATCAACATTGTGACTTAAAGGTAAAAACCAAACATTAGCAATCAACATGAAAATAGTTCATACCATCATGAAGAACACTTATTGGGTGAAAAACTTAGAGGGTTGATCACACACACAAAAAATGGAAAAGTATAACGATGTTGTAAAACAAAACAAGAAAAGTTAAAGAAAGTTGTAAAACAAAAACTTAAAAGAACTGAGGGCCCCATATGGTTAGCATAGGTGGCCATCTCCCCCATGACTGAAATGCAAGGGAGAGATCCTAAATAGAGAGTGAGGTTGCCTACTAGTGGAGGTGTAATTTGTACTGGCTATTGCAGGTTCGAGGAAAGGTTTTGTTTGTTGTACATTAACCAATAATCTTTTATCCAGGCTGTCAGGCTTGTATATCATCATGGCTCTAGAGGGGAACATTCTATGAATAATATAGGATCCTTGCTACAATGTTTGAAATTTTGTATGCTGAGGTATGTGTGTGGGATTCCAATAAAGGACCTTGTCTCCTAGTTGGTATCTAAACGTTCGAATTCTTAAGTCATGATGTTGTTTACTGTGTGCTTTGTGTAACTCATTTGACGATAGTGCAACTAATCTATTCTCATCTAGCACGTTCAAAGTTGCCAACCATTGTTTTTGTGCTAGGTCGAGGTCTAGGTGGAGGTCACAAGCCATGGATAGTGTACGGAGCTCATTTTGTATGGGGAGCTTTGGTAGTTTCCCGTACACTAACTCATAGGGAGAATAGCCTGTAGGGAGCTTCCAAGTGGAGCGGTACACCCAGAGAGCGTCATTCAGTTTTGTCCTCCAATCTCACCTAAATTTACTAATCGTTCTCATTAATATTCTGGTAATTTCCTGGTTAGTAACCTCGGCTTGGCCATTAGCTTGGGGGTGGTAAGGTGTGGTCAATTTATGCTCAACCCTTAAGCATTGCATCAATTTGCGAAAGGTTGCACCCGTAAAATGTGTTCCATTATCAGAGATGAGTGCATGCGGCACACCAAACCTATTTACGATTTATTGTTGTACAAATCGTGCAGCCATAGATGATGTGTAGTTTGTTACTGCGGCCGCTTCAGCCCATTTGGTTAAGTAATCAATAGCAACGATGATATATGCCTTTCCATTGGACATCCGATGTAATAGGCCCCATAAAATCTATTCCCCATATATCGAAGGGTTCCAAAGGTTGAATCCATTGTTGTGGACCCTCCATTCTAGTAGTTATTCCACCATCATGTTGGCAGCGTTCACAGGATTGGGCGAAATGATGGACGTCCCGAAATAGTGTTGGCCAATAATATCCTACAAGCAGGACCTTGGTAGTCGTTCGTCTCCCAGCATAATGACCCCCACAGGGGTCTTCATGAGCATCCTAGAGAACTTTTAATTGATCCTGATCGGGCACCACCATCAAACCAAGCCATCAGGATAGACTTTATCGAGTTTTCCCTTGATTTCCATGAAGTACTTGGTTTTGTGAAGAAACTATTGTTTCTTCCTAAAGTCCAACCCCTGTGGTATTTTTTGGGAAGTGAGATAAGTAAGAATGCTACTATACCATTTTATTTCCGTGGGTTGATCATTTACTACACTGGCAAAGGGGGTTTCATCAGGAAAATGGTCAGATACAGCATATTCATCCTCTTTGTCGTCCCAACACAACCGAGATAGGTGATCTGCAACTACATTCTTGGTGCCTTTGCAATCTACAATTGTTAAATTGAACTCCTAAAGAATTACCAACCAACGTATGATACGTGGGCTAACCATTGGCTTGTTCATAAGGAACCTAATTGCACTATGATCCGTATGGATGTATAGTTTGTAGCCCAATACATAGTGCCTAAATTTGTCTAGTGCAAACACTACAGCCATTAATTCCTTTTCCGTAGTTGTGTAGTTCAATTGTGCACCAGTAATACTCTTACTGGCATAGTGGATGTAATAAGGTCATTTTTGTTCATCTAATTGTGTCAGTATGGCTCCTAAGGCGTAATTAGATGCATCGGTCATGATATGGAACAGCCTGGACCAATCAAGGGCTTGTAGAATGGGAGTTTCCACAAGCCTCTATTTGAGAGTTTGGAATGCCCATTCACATTCCCTAGTCCATTTGAATGGTGCATCTTTTTTCATCAATTCCACCAGTGGCTTGGCAATTTTGGAGAAGTTCTCGATAAATTTCTTGTAGTAGCCAGTGTGTCCAAGAAATGACCTAATGTCTTTGATAGTTTTTGGTTGTCAGGTAATTCCTTGGATGACTTTAATTTTTTTTGGATCCATCTAATTCCTGATTGTGAAATTTTATGCCCCAGTACTTCGCCCTCTTGAACCATCAAATGGCTCTTTTGCCAGTTGAGCTTTAGGTTGGTTTCAACACATCATTTCAATACTTGCTCTAACCGGTCGAGGGCTTGATCAAAGCTTGTCCCATAAGTGGAGAAGTCATCCATGAAGACTTCTACTCCATTACCTATTTAATGTTGAAATATGCTCAGAACTAATTGTTGGAATATGGCAGGGGCATTGCACAAGCCAAAAGGCATTTGTTTGTATGCAAACGTTCCCCAAGGACTGGTGAACGTTGTTTTGGCTTGGTCTTCTAGTGCAATTCGTATTTGGTTGTATCCACTATACCCATCCAGAAAACTGTAATAGCGATGCCCTACTATAGTATCTAAGACTTGGTTAACAAATGGAAATGGGAAGTGATCTTTGAATGTTGCCATATTCAATAGCCTAAAGTCTATACATACCCTCCATTTACCTCCCTTTTTTGCTACGATTACAAGAGGGCTAATCCATTTGCTATCAGCAATGGGGTAAATGAACCCAGCCTTGAGAAGTTGCTCTATCTCCTCTTTTACTATTTGTTTTAACTTTGGGTTCAATTGCCTCTGCAGTTGTTTGCGAGGCTTCATGGAGGGGTTCATGCAAATCCTATGCTGGCATATTCTAGGGTCTATTCCAGTTAGTTTAGGGTATGACCATGCAAAGGTTGTTGACCACTTATTTATTACCTTCAGTAAACTTTCTTTTTGCTTGGGTGCGAGATTTGCGTTGATGATTACCGATTTTTCATTTTTAAGGGTCATGTATTCCAAACCAGTGGGTGACAGTTTTAAATCTAGGGGCTCTTGTTTAAACTTCTTAGGAATCTCCAACTTCCCCCAATTAATGTTTTCAGGGTTAAGGGTTGGAAGTTGGCCACGAACCTGCTCAAGTGCATCCATGCTTTTAACGTAAGTACTAGTTATCCCCTCAGTTAGTTCCATGCATGTCATTGAATTGCTCTCTTGGCTAGCCATCAGTCACTGGGTGTTTTTTTATTGTGTGGCTGCTGCATATAGGCACTTTTGTATGTCAATATCCTGTGCACACCGATTGCATGCAGGCAATGTTAGACTTCGCATCACCCATGATTTTTGCATGCAATGACACCCTGTGTCACTATATGCGATGCATGAAACTCTCTTCCTCTCAATTTTCCCAAAAGTATTTCTCTTGGATATTTCTAGGGAAAGATTACGAATTCATAGGCGTGCATCGATTGTACTCAGTCAAGCCCTTCCCATTATAACTGGGAAATCCCCTTTGTCATTGTTTATTTGGATCACTAGGAAATCAGCTAGATATGACCAACCACCTATAGTGGTAACAATGTCCTCAACCTATCCCAAAGGAACAGTGATGGACTGGTCAACCAGCTCTAAGCGAATATTGCTCTTCTTGAGTGGAGGCAGGTTCTAGGTTTTATACAGTTGTTGTGAGATTAAGTTGACTCCGGAACCTGAGTTGAGGAGAGCCTTATGGGGTTCATTCCCAGTGACTTGGAGATAAACTAGGGGGACCCCAGGATTAGATAATTTCTTAGAAAGGTGGCCGACCTTGATCCAGTCAGTTATGGTATGCATTAACATAACCGTATGCATTGGGCACGATTTCTTATTTGAAGGTAGTCCCGAAACCTTCTTTGGTATGGCGATGTTTAGGTGTTCAACTGCTTGTGAGGGTGAGGGCTTAGTTGGATTGTTGGATTTGAAGAAAGGTCGTTTTAGCGTAAAACTGTTAGGACCAACTGAGAATTGAGGATTGGAAGCCCTCATGACATTAGGTTGTTGCAGTTGTGTGGGAAATACCCTAGGCGTTGTTGGGGCAATTGGTCATGGAGCTACTGGCGTGAGAGGTGTGGATGGATTTGGAGGATGGTATTTATGTGAGGTTTTCCTTCCTGGAGAGAAATTCTGGTGATATTCCTGAACTAGGTAGTGATGTTGTGGGATTGTGTAACCCATAGGGTCACTTAGAGGAATTGGCTGCCAACAAGGGTACTGCTGTTTTGGTGGTGGCATCCCCCATGACTGTGGGTATTGCCACTGCTGATGTTGTCTGATGGGTTTTGGTGGAGTTCCACTTGGATAATACGTTAAGGGTTGGTGGAACTGTCTTGGGTTACCTTGGGAATAAGGTAACCTACGGGGTGTCTGCCATTTGTTGAGTCTCAGGTTAAGTGCATACACCCCAGACTCTTGTAGATGTGACATGATTGGACAACATCCCTTAGGATGGTCATAGTAGTAGATCTCACATCCACTATCATCATCTATGTCTAAATCCACAACTTCATCAGAGATAGTAATTTTCCCCTTACCCTTGTTATGTGCAGAGCCTGAATTTCTCTACTTTTTCTTACCTTTTTCACTACTTTGTTCCACTTTAGACTCTTCTACAATTTTCAAGATAGTTTCAAGTCTGGAGTCTAAGGAATCCCACAATTGATCCATCTTAGCCGATACTTTTGTTAATTTTTGAATCGGCAAGGTTTTTTGGTTCACCAACTCCTCGAGTGGTGACTCATCCTCCTCACAAAATTTCACTCCCTTCTTTCGAAGGGAGGGGTCACGATTATATTCTTCCGCACTTTCCCTCTTATGTAGCTCACAGTCTTCTTTTGCTACTTGTTCCAACAAGCTATGTACTTCATGGGCTGTAAGTTGTGATAATCTCCCTTGGGCATAAGTCCCAAGGGTTCTTCTAGTTTCATGCCTTAGCCCATCCATGATGTGGCGAAGTTGATCCCGCTGAGTGTATCTATGGCTTGGGTAACAATGTAACAATGTGTATTAGCAGGCCATGGTAGCATCCAAGGGTTCATGAGTACCTTGCTTCCAGCGTTAGATCTGCTTATGCAAATTAGACACTCTGGAGTACATCTGATACTTATCGTTGAAGAGTTCTAACATCATACTCCACCTCCTGATGGTTTCCAATTCTAAGGACCAGTACCAGCTCTTTTCTTCCTTGGTGAGTGTCCTGGGAAACAACTTAAGTTTTTTCCACTCGTTCTCTATGTTCTGCAAGGTGCAGGCATCGTGGAATGCCTGTAAATGATGCTACGGATCAGCATTGTATTCCCCTTCAAATCGTGAGATGTTGTTCATGTCTAAGCGTTTGATCTGACTATCTTTTAAATGCCTTGTGGGAATTCTAATAGCCTCCATTATATCAAGCATACTTCGGGTTGAGAGTAGGGGCTCATCATGATCATCTCTTTCATGACACCTGTGATGTCTTCGTTGTTCCCTACTCTCCCTACGTCCTTGCCCTTGTCCTCTCTCTCGACTTTCCCATCGAGGTCTCTCATTTTTCTTACCTCTATCCTCACCATTATGTTCATGGTGGCTATGCCCAGATGTGGAAGGAGAGGGTGAGTGATGAGATGAAGGAGAAGAAGAAGGGGAACCATCACCATGGTGATGTTTCTTTCCTTCTCTTCGGCTGCTATGGCCCCAATCATGATGACGATCTAAGTGTCCATCCTTAGCATGAGTGGTTGTTCCCTTTGTAAACAGTTGGTGTTCATGGGGATCAGAACTAGTGTTATGTATCATTGAGCGTAGGTTCTGATACCTAGCCTCCTCACCATCGTTAGGAGGGGGAACATCATTTGTTAGAGAACCCGTGATAAGGGGTTCCTCGTCTCCTATTTCGCTAAGGATGTGCAGACCTTTGCCCTTCATCAGTGTATGTTGGCTCTCCTGCCTTGAGTCGCTAATATGTTGCAAAGCTGTGGGATAGTAATCCCTTGAATCAAAGTCTTTTGCAACATATTTTGCATATAATTCTATCATTTCAATCTATGCCAAAGCACAGAGAAGCATGTTTGGGACTGATTGATCTGGAGTAATACCTTGCAAATCTCTCTAGCGCAGCTATTCATCTTGATGGAGAATAAAAGTAAAGTTGGGGATATACTCATCGGGATGAGTATGTGTCAACTTATATTGTTGAGGCACCGACTGATTTAGGTTATGTGTTTTTGACTGCCGACTGTTCTTTGTATTGTCCCTAGGTGGTGAGTTGCACTTATGAGAAGAATATATTGTTATCGATGTGCTAATTACCGTTATATAAATTTTTCTTTAATTAACCTAAAGGTTCATTTAGGCTCCCAACGATGTGAGTGATATCCTTTATGTTCTATTTAGCACACAAACACTTAGTGTCGGGCAATGGCACCAATGATGAGTGGCGAGGTACCCCTACACTCAACCATACGAAACAAGCGTAGCACGCGTGATCCAGTCGAACTCCATAGACTAAGTGCCTACATGACCCATGGAACACTTAGGGTTAATTATTTGTTATCTTCCCAAACTTACTTGTAGTTATCACGGTGTATGGTTAAGTAAGTCCAAGGTATATGATTTTTATGGTTTTTTATGTGTTTTATCTCCTATGCTATTGAGGTGAAGGATTGAAGAAACTAACTAACTCTAACTAATGAACTAATTCTAAACTACCTAGCATCAGAATCCATTCCCACTTACCGTACACACCCTGAACCGATGCAACCATGTCTACCAAATGCTAATCATTGTTGGGATCACCATGCGTAACGCACGTACTCGAAGTGGTCGTACTAAGGCACTTAACTAGGAGGAAAGGGTTGAGAAAGATAATTTAGCCTAAGTGCGATTAGCAACCAATTCCTTGATTATTCGTACACATCCTTAAATGCTCATAATCAAGTCCTACTCATTCTGCGTTTCTAGCCTAAGTGCGATGAGCATCCATTCCTTGATTATCTGTACACATCCTTAAATGCTCGTAAATAAGTCGTACTCATTCCAAATTACTAAGAGAGAAAGCAATAAATAACATTAAATAAAATCCTATTCCATGCACTGCAAGGTTTATCCAAGAAGTTCATCTTTATTTTCATACACAACTTGTGTTCAGGTACAATGCTGCTTGAATAAAGATCCATTCACTTTAGGACTCCTACTGCGAGCACATGGAAAATATTCTATCTCTGGAGTGATCAATCTGCCAGAGTTCCCTACTTTTAGATATGACGAAAACAAGGGAGAGCCACCTCTTATTTATAGATATGACGGTGCACCATGATATTGCGTACGCAATATCGTAGGGGACGACGCGATATCAAGTACGCGATATCGCATGGGATGCGACATCGCGACTGCCGCGATATCGCATACGTGATATCACGGCCCATGCAATATCATGTCTCATCAACTTACAAGGTTGATAAATTTAAAACTTAAACATAAAAGTACATATTTTACATTTTCTTCTAGCATGATTCTACCACTTATTGCTTTATGGTTGATGTCTTGGTAATGATTCCATGATACATTCGCAAGCTTTAATAATAATGGAAGGCCTAGCAACTCTTAGTTTAGCACATGGTGACTATGATAAAAGTGGAGTCTAAGAGAACTCCAAAGGCAATATGGCCAAACCTCAATGTAGAGTGCTTCTCCCATAGGAGAAATGATGAGTTTTCAATGTCATGATTCTAATATATTTTGATTTTTTTTTTGCTTATCTTGGTCCCCTTGATTCTACTTACCATCAAAGTTGAGACATGAGCTATGTCAAATGGTTGAGGTTTCTAAATCAAAATCTCAAGATCCATATTTCTCTAGAAATCCCTATTCTCACTACATGGAGAGAAACTATCATTGTTAGTAATCTTGTTATCTTTGATTCTTCTACTATCTCCTTCTTTTTAGTTTAGGTTTCATAGCAAGATAATTTCAAATAATCAAGGTTTTAATTTGCTTCAATTCCTACATATAAAGTCCTATTTTTCTATGATTTCTAAACCCTAAGATTATAGTGGGTATCTTGATATTAATGCTACATCTGTACATTGTCTTTTGTAAATCTAAAACTTAGTATGATTTTACATCTAGAGTATGGAGATTGTATTATAGATTCATATGAAAGTTTAGTTTCTCAAGGGAATACTAACATATTAATTGAACCATAACTATTATTTTGGTTTTCTTGAGGTTTTTTCTATACAGCATTCTTCTTCGATGGTAGCTTATTTAGGTCATTTCTTGTATAGACTAACTATGTTCCATTGTCATTTAAAACTTTTAATTAACAATAACTCCTATTGTAATCATAAGTTTTATAGCTTGAAGGTGATGACGGTAAGGTCAAAAATCTTAAAGTAATCACTATTCTCAGTTCTTCAAGGTATTGTTAACTTACAAATACATTTTGAACTTGTGTAACGTTAACATAATTGATAAATATAAGCAAAGGAAACAAAATACATCCTAAAAATGGTGAAATTTTTTGTTACAACATAAAAGATTGGATATTATACTTAAATTTTAAAGAAAGCAAGATCCCAAGATCCATACTAAACCTTTCTAAATAATCAACATCATCTTCATCCTAGTCTTGTCCCAACAAAATGGGGTTAGCTACATGATATCTTTTTCATCATTCACCTCTATGAAGAGCTAGATTTTTGTTTATTTGCAATTTTTTCAAATGATATCTAATCATTTTTTTTCTTCAAGTTTTATTTTTTCTTTCTTTCAATGACTTTCTTAAAATAATGATGTAGCAACCTTTTTTATAGTCTCATATTCTAATCTTCTTTACACATGTCCAAACCATCTAAGCCACTATTTTTATAGCTTATCTAAAATAAAAGTCACTTCAAGCCTTCCTCTAATGTTTGTATTATGTAGTTTATCTCTTCTAGTAACATTTAACACTCATCAAAGCATTTTCCTGTCTACCATACTAATTTGTTATTCATGCCTCCTTTTTATTGCCCAATATTCAACCTTGTAAAAGATAGTAGACTGAATGATGCCTTGTAAAATTTTCCCTTCAATTTTAATTGTATTCTTTTATCAAATAAAACATCACTAGCCTATCTCCATTTTGACCATCTTGTCTTAAATCTATTTCTTATATCTTTCTCAATTTCACCATCTAATTTGAGGATTGATCCTAGGTAGTGTAATTGTTTACAATGGACTATTTGGCCTTGAACTATTACTTCTATTTCGTCATTATTTATGTTGTTATTGAAATTACATTGCATATATTCCATCTTACTTTTCCTAACTTGATAACCTTTTGATTCTAAAGCATGTCTCCACTTCTTCATCTTAAAAGAAATATTTTCTCAAGTTGTATCCAACAACATAATATCATCCATAAATAACATACACTAAAGTATTTCATCTTGTATTTCCTTTGTTAATTAATCCATAATAATGGAAAATAAGTACATGCTAAACAAAGATCCTTAATGAAGACCTATTCTGACTAAAAAATTAAATGTTGTTCTGAAAGTTGTTTTAATTTTAGTGGCAGTTCCTTCATACATGTCTTGAATCAATTTAATATATTTATCAGGGATTTTTTTCCTCCACAATGCCTACTAAATAATATCTCTAGGCACTTCATCATATACTTTTTTCAAGTTAATAAAGATCATATGTATATTTTTTCTATGTTTCTTGAATTTCTCAATAGATTATCATATATAAAAAATAACCTTTATAGTATATCTCCCTAATGTAAATCCAAATTGATTTTTTGATACTATTGATTTAGCTATGAGATGCTTCTCTATGAATCTCTCCTAAAGCTTCATAATGTGGCTCATTAGCTTGATCTCTCTATAGTTTATACAATTTTGTATGTCTTCTTTATTTTTGTAAATGGGAACAACAAAGTTTTTTCTCTAATTCTTGGGAATTTCTCCATCCTTCAAAATTTCTGTAAATAATTATATCATCCAAGAAGCTCTTGTATCTTCCAATGCTTTCTAAGCTTTTATAGGAATGTTTTCTACTCCAACAACGTTTCCATTTTTCATCTTTAATAAGGTTTTCTTTACCTTAGCGAAGGAAATTTTATTAACTAAAACAAAATTTGGTTCTTCTTCTTAGATTTCTTCTTTTAGAAATCATTCATTTAATAATTCTTGAAAATCATTTTTCAATCTATCCAAAATTTCATTATTTTTTACCAAAATTCTTTCATCTACTTTCTTGATGCATTTGACATTATCAATGTCCTTACATTTTTTGTTTATGATTTTTTCCAATTTATAAATAGATTTTTCTTCTTCTTTCATTTCTAATTTCTCATAGAAGTTATCCAAGGCCTTATGTTTGACTTTCTCTATTACTATAATTATCTTCTTTGCCATGTTGTATATCAACCTATTCTCTTGGCTAATACTTTGCTATCATTTCTTGAAGTATAGTAAAACTTTCTAAGTGATGATTGCAAAAAATGTCATATATTTATTTGAACTTGATGAGTCATCATTGGTTGGTTGCGTTGACGAGCCCTCGTCGACGTAGCCAACCACATCAACGAGGCCTTATCCACGAGGCCCCCTTGATGCATTTTGACTTATGTCGATGATGCCTCATCGATGTGGTATCTATCCATCACCTATAAATACGCACCTACCCACCACCTTTATGGAGAGTCCATATTTTAATTGTAGCAAAGATCTTGCATTTTTTCCATTTGAAAGTTAGAATTTTTTCCCTAAGTGCCTGCAGTAGGAGTCATTGAGTGTACAGATCTTTATTTGAGCAATGTTGTACCTGAGCACAACAATGTATGTAGAAATAAAGACGAGCTTTTTGATAAGCCTTGCAGCAATTTGGATAGATTAGCTCTTTTATTTATGCATTCAATGTTTTCAATTATTCATTAATTATTCTTAATTATTTTGCAATTATTTTCCAGCTATTGAATTAATGACGTTATTAAACTAGATAGATTAAATACATAAGTATAATCACTTCAAGAATAACACGTATTCACTTGATAATCCAAACAATGTTATTGCTTGGTATGCCCAATAGCGTAATGTTTGGTCGCCCAGCAGTGCATATGTGGATTCAGGATATGTACGGAAAGTGGGAATAGATATTTATGTTAGGATAAGCTTAATAATAGTTAGTTAATTAATCTAGATTGGTTAATCAAATTCTTTTTACTTACATTTTAAACACCCAAAACATGAAACATAAAATGATAAAAATTGAATGCCTCAATTACACTTAACCATACCAACATGCATCACAAGTGTAATTGAAAGGACAACAATGGACCTTAAGGCTAGATTCACTTCCAAAAGGGCTACTTCACGGGTAATGATAAAGTCCATATAATTCGATTGAGTTGTGCATGAACACTTTGTGATTTGTATGGGTGGGCATAGGGGTACCTCACTGCTTATCATTAGCATCATTGTCAGGGACTTTGTCTTGGCGACCGTTTGGGATGCGACTGCCAACGAGTGTCCTCGAACAGGATTTAGATGCCTACTGGTCTCTGCCAACACCAAGGCCCAGATACCTCCAAATAAACTTAGTAGTTAATGTGAGTATGTGTGTGTGCTGTTGCGG
>MNCI01029727.1:143494-165464 GCA_015680685.1 Gnetum montanum | reverse complement strand
TATCCCAAATTCAATAACTACGAATTGTTCAAACTTCCAAGGCTCAAATAAGCAATTTCTTCAAGACAATCCTACTATGCTACCAAAAATTGCTGCATAAACTACCACGTACGAGACTCCATTTTGGCTAGATAATGGACATCAAAAATTGAATTCAACAGAACCTTCAAAAGACTTAACAATTTCTAATTGAAATACCACGGAGATTCACTTTAAAGATAAAATAAAGCTATTCTGGTCCCATCAAAATATCAAGGATTTTCTGAACCCTCTTGACTATTGAATCGTTCAACAACATGACTACAAGCAGAGGCTCTCTTACAACAATCTTAATAGCAGTTCCTATACATTGCACAATAACAAAACTTACTACTAAAATGCTCTTAAGGATTTTAAACACAAGCGCTGCTATGGCAAAATTTTAACAGAAATTTCTATCGGGCAACAAGAACGATAAGAGCAATCTAAAAATCCCAAAATTACTTGCCAGGGATGATACTATCTAAACCACTAGCTAAAAAATTTAAAAAAAATAAAAAACAATAAGCATAACTCACAAGACCATGGCAAAGAGGCTAAAATCTTTTCTTTAGCAAGTCATCTTACAAGCAATCTTTCACAATGTTTTTCAAGAGTGTGTCTCCAAGTGAGAGCTCCCAAAAGTGTGATATGAGACCCAATTGTGATCCTTCCTCCTTGACCCTTGAAGCCTTTTTATAGGGTTCAAAGGTAGGTAGGGAAGTTACAAAACACCTTGGGTGGTTTAACCACCATAGAGACAAAAAATCTACGGTTGACAAGTGTCCCATGTAGTTGCCAAGTGTCTTCATTTAGTTGCCAAGTGTTCACCATGGAGAGAAACAAGTTGCAGTTGACATGTGTCCCATTTAGTTGACAAGTGACCATTGTGGAGATAAAGAGGTTGTAGTTGAAAAGTGGCCTTTGTGGTGGTTATAACCACCATTTCCATTGACAAGTATTCAATTCACATAGGACTTTGAACAATTGTTGCACAAATTCCCTTTTTAAATCAATATTAATACTTACTTGGTACACAACCAAGGGCTGTCAAACTTACATCAGCAATTAAATAATTTATATCAAAACCCAAAATAAATTTTGTATGGTTTTTAAATAAAGAGAATATTAGGGCCACGTGGTCCATAAATAATCTGGGCTAGTCCAAGTAGCGAGGCCCATGGAAGTGGTTGTACCGCCGGTGGTGAAAACCTGTGGATTACTCCCTTAACCGATGGACTGGTGTGTTTGTAAATCATGCTATTTGCCAGAGTTGAGTGATAAATTAGAAGAACAGTGTTTTCAGTCCCAGAAAAAATATCTTGAATCTGCGACCATGGATCGGGCCTAGCCTGCGTAGAACTGGCCAGGAATCCACCATGAATCAGAGGCCACATTTGAGAAATGCCAGCGCCGACGCTATTGTTCATCCACGCGGAACTGTAGCCGGAGTAGCCCAAACCCAGAACAGAAACTCTACGGAATTTCACGTCGTCGCCGGTGGCAAGTTTTACAGCATCGCCGTCACCACCGGCGCTCGACTCGATCGTCGTCGACGATGCCGCAGCGTCGGAAGCGGTGACAGCAGTAGGGGCGGACGGAACAGAGGCCGATACATCATCATCACTATTTTTTTGTGGTTGTCTATGATGTGGATGTTGGTGGTGGTGATGTTTGTTTTTGCGACGACCGAAACCTACAGGGATGTTACAGAGGAGGCCACTAGCAGTCCAGTAGCGTTGGCAGTTGCGACAGAAGTGGTGCAGCTAGTTCATGTTGTAGTTGTTGTAGTAGCAGAACTTCGTGTCGGTGCTGTGAACATGGACAAAGGAGAAACCACATTTTGTTTGTCTTCATTTAACCATATTTTATGAACCACATTTTGTTTGTCTTCATTTAACCATATTTTGTGGTTAAATAGTAAATGAATGATAGGCTTTGTTGCAATAGAGCATCATCATTTCTAAGTTTCACTGTCAACTCAAGCAGAGGTAGAGGATTAGCATAGTATACAATAACCTGCCAAGTACAATTACAACAATGAATGACCAGTTTCAATGGAGTCTCTTCTTAGAATCTCTATTTTCACTTTAATAACTCTTCAAACGATACTTATGGTACAAACATCATCTTGTTGTTAATGTGGAAAAACACAATAGTTTGGAAAACTAAAATTGAAGATTGGAAAGCTGTCCCCAAATTTCAAGCTTTTAGTTAAAAATGTGAACAAGTCATTCAACTTTCTCCACCAAATACAATGCATGCTCCACAACCACCTTCTCCACAACCAAGTTTTGTACCAGTGAGTCTTAAACTTGAAACTTTGCTGAGGAATGAGCAACTGGAAGACCCTCTCCTATTCCATGAAATGGCCAAAATGTGCCAACACTTTGTTGGTGGAATGTGCACTATTTAGGTCTAAGTGAATACCATTAATATCATTGTATGAACCTAAAAGTTCATATGATTTCCACTATACATAAATTATAAAAGCACACTAACAATTTCATTTTTCCTTACAAAATGTATTCTTCTTCTCATAAGCATGATGACACTAAACCACCAGTCCCACAAGAATGCAAGGTGGTATACACTCATCTAGATGAGTTTGTACCAAATTTCACCTTCATCCTATATCAAGATGAATAGATGCAATGGTGTGATATGAAGGGCAATGTTATTTTTCCCCCCAATAGATCAGTGTTTGGAATGCTAATTAAAACCCTTAAGAAGTTGGGCATAGTAGATCTTCATGAAGAGTACGTTGTGGATAGGTATGATACTAGGAACTATCATCCCACTAAAACACAACGTAAGTGAGACAAACGTTAGGAGAGACTCCATGAACAAAGGGAAAACATTTTACTAACCCCTTGTTCCTACTAGATCAAGAAGATAATGGGGGTCCTCCCTTAGAAGGTTCTCAACATGAATATTCTCCATCCCCTGCTAATGATGATGAGGGTGTGAACTTGACCATACGATCAACTATTCATAAATCAAGTTCAAGGAAGAGTGATAACCAAAGTAGGAACTCAAGAAAACATTGTAATAACAAGGGATCTAATGATGGACATCATAAAAATTGTAAGAGTGGTGGTAGACACCGTGGTGGCGGTGGTAGTCCACCTTCCTCTTCATCCTTGCCATCTGATTCTTAACATTCCTCTTCATCTGATGGTTCTCATAGAAGCTACCATTGAAATAACTGTGATGAAGGTGATCAAAGAAATCATAATGACTATGAAGGCCACCAAAATCAAAGGGGTGGCTGAAATTATCATTGGCATCATCAACATAGTGATGATGATGAACCTTTATTAGCAACTTGAAGGATGCTTAACATTGCAGAGGTAGTAAGAATTCCAACTAGGCATATGAAGGATAGTCAGATCAGGTGCCTAAATATGAACAATATCCCAAGATTTGAGGGGGGATACAACTATGATCCAAAAACACATATACAAGCTTTTCAAGATGCTTGTCCCTTACAAAACATCTAGAATGAGTGGCAAAAACTCAAGCTTTTCCCAAGGACACTCATTAAGGAAGCTAAAAGTTGGTATTGATCCTTAGAACTAAAATCTATCTGAAGATGGAGTACTATGTTAAAACTATTCAATGATAAATATCAAACATACTCTAAAGTGTCTAATCTGAGAAGGAAAATCCAAGGCTAGAAACAAGGAACACATTAACCCTTGGATGCCACCATGGGCTGATATTATTCACTCCTACATAAATGTCCTAGCCATGGTTACTCTCAGAGGGAATAACTTTGCCACATCATAAATGGACTCAGGGCAAAAATAAGAAGAACCCTAGGGGTGTATGCCCAAGGGAGGTTCTCTCAAATGAAAGCTCATCAAATACAAAGTCTAATTGAGTAGGTAGAAAAAGAAGAAGGTGAGCTATGAAAAAGAGAGAGTGTTGAAGAGTATAATAGGGACCCATCTGTCAGAAAATGAGAGGTTCGATTTTGTGACCACTTGATGAAGTGATGAGTAGAGAGACCTTGCCTATCAAAAAATCCATTTGTGACATTTCAGCCAAGGTTGACAAGTTATGGGACTCTTTGGATGAAAATTTTCAAACGACTTTGAAAATTGGTGAACAATCCAAAGAGCAAAATAGTGATAATAATCATAGATGACGAAAAGAAGTTGAGTGTGCCTACCAAAGAGGTAAGGGCAAAGTTGCTACAATAGAGGAAGTTTTGAAGTCTAACTCTAATGATGAAAGTGAATGTGACATTTGTCAATATGAACATCCAAAGGGATGTTTCCCTATAGTGTCACACTTACAAGAGTCTGAAGTGTACGCATTGAACCCTCGCCTAGCATGTAGGCTTCAAGACAACTGCCTTACCCTCAAGGTAGTCCAAGATAGTTCCACCAACAACAACAAGCTTACTACCCAAGTGGAGCTCCTCCACAACCTTATGAATAGTACCAATAGTGGTACCAACCATAGTAGTGAGGAATGCCATTGCCAAGGCAGCAGTACCCTTATAGGCAAATAGATCCATACAGGTACTATGTTCAACAACCCATCTCCCCTAGAAGTTCAACAAGTCATGTCTCATTCTAGCATCACTATTACCCTCCAAAGTACCATCAAACACATTCACCATCTACTCAAGGGAAAAACCCATATTAGTATCCTTATCATCCTCCACACCACTCTATGCCTACACCTCCACCTTCAACTCAGTTACCTCTTACTCCATCCATGCAGGATGAAATTCCTCCATAGCCACAATAATGAAATGCTACAAGGGCTGTACACTCACAACGAATCTTTCAATCTAGCGGTCCAAATAATTAATCAAGGAAACAACCTTTCTTCTAACCTAGTACTCCTCTCTAGCCCTCACAATCTACTTCAACTAATCGCCCTACCTGTCTAGTGCCCTCATCCTCTACATCAAATACCTTTGAGCACCCTTCAAACCAAGTGCCACCTATGATCCACATTGTAATGTTAACTCATGTTATTTTTTATTGTATCAAGGTTGGCAACCTTCCTACAAAAAAAATATAATCTAGGAAGTCCACTCATCTTTCTACAAATTTTTGAACAAGAGCCACGCAAGGCTTTTCTTAACTCTAATTCTAGAGCTAACCTCATCTCCCATGATATGTGTAAAGCCTAGAACCTACCACCTCTTAAGAAGAGAAAAATCCATTTAGAATTAGTAGATCGGTCGATTATGGTCCCTTTGGAATTCGTAGAGGACATTGTGACCATAGTTTTTGGGTGGTCCTATCCTACTAATTTTCTAGTAATCAAGATGGACAACTGCAAAAGTGACTTCCCCATAATCATGGAAAGATCTTAGTTAAGCATAATCAATGCACGAATGGGTATAAGGGATCTATCTCTCAAAATATCTAAGGAGAATGAATTATGAGCATTTGAGAAGAAGCATATTCCATGCATCATGTATAACGATAATAGATGCAACTATGTGTAAAATATTTGGTCCATAAAAAGCACATACATTAAGGCATGCAATCAATGTGTGCAAGAAGTTAATATTCAACAATGTCTATACATAGTAACCACAAAGTAGGAGGGCATCCAGTGGCTGATAGTTGATACAGAAAGTAGCACAATATGCATGGAACCAACTAAGAGTTTAACTTGTGCATATGTAAAAGGCATGAACAAAATTGAATAAGTCCATTTTGAACTCTCTAATGAAAATGATGATAACTGTTGGGGAGAGTTGGAGATGCCTAATTACTTTAAGTAGGAGCCCTTAGAACTAAAAAATTTACCAATTGGAATGGAGTATGCATTTTTAAAGAGTGGTAAACCAATCATCATTAATGCCAAACTTTCTTCTCAACAAAAAGAAAAGTTGTTGGAAGTGGTGAATAAATGGTCAACAACCTTTGCATGGTGATATCCAAAACTAACAGGAATTGCTCCAAGGATATGCCAACACTACATTTACTTTAACCTAGCCATGAAGCCTATAAGGTAGCCATAGAGGTGACTAAACCCCAAATTGAAGTAAATTATTAAGGAGGAAATAGAGCAACTCCTCAAGGCAGGGTTTATCTATCTAATCGTGGATAGTGAGTGGGCTAGCCCACTTTTTAATTGTACCAAAGAAGGGTAGCAAATGGTAGGTTTGCATTGACTTTAGGTTGTTAAACATGGCAACATTTAAGGATCACTTTCCTTTGCCATTCATGGATCAAGTATTAGAAATCATATCTGGGCATTGTTATTATAGTTTCTTGGACAGTTATAGTGGCTATAACCAAATCTAAATTGCACTAAAAGACCAAACCAAGATAACGTTCACAAGTCTCGAGGGGGATTTCGCATACTATAAGATGTAATTTGGTCTATGCAATGCCCCTATAACATTTCAACACTTGGTCCTTAGTATCTTTCAACAACAAATCAGTAGTGGTGTTGAAGTTTTCATGGATGACTTCTCCACCTATGGAGCTACCTTTGAGCAAGCCTTGGATCAACTAGAGCAAGTACTAAAGAGATGTGTTGAGACAAACTAATGGCTCAACTAGCAAAAAAGCCATCTCATGGTCCAAGAAGGCATTATGCTAGGGCACAAAATTTCATAGAAAGGGATTAAGGTAGAACCAAAAAAGATAAGGGTCATCCAAGGAATAACACACCAACCAGATATTGTCAAAGATGTTCGGTCATTCCTCAGACACACTAGTTACTACTGGGGCTTTATTGAGAATTTCTCTAGGATTGCTAAACCATTGGTAAAAATTATCAAGAAAGATGCACCTTTCATATGGACTAATCAATGTGAAAACGCATTCCAAAAATTAAAAGAGAAACTCATAGAAACACCAATCCTACAAGCACCTAATTAGTCCAAACCATTCCATATCATGACAGACGTATCTAACTATGCTTTGGGAGTCATGCTCATGTAGATGAACAATAAGAAACATTCATATTATATCCACTACATGAGTCAAAACATTATGGAGGCATAGTTAAATTACACCACCACAAAAAAAAAGAATTAATGACAATGGTGTATGCGCTAGAAAATTTTAGACATTATGTGCTAGGTTACAAAGTATTTGTACATATGAACCATAGTGCAATTCTCTTCCTTATAAATAAGTTGACAGTGAGCCCTCATGTTATACAGTGGCTTGTGATCTTGCAAGAATTCAGTATTACTATGGTAGATTGAAAAGGGGCCAAGAATGTCATCACTGACCATCTTTCTTGCTTAAGATGGGATAACAAAGAGGAGGAGAGCCTACTCTCTAATCAATTTCCAAATAAACTCCTCTTTACTAGAGCAATAAATGAACAAACGCCTATAAAAGAAGTATGGTACAATGCCATCCTCACATATCTTCTCACTCAAGAGATGCCACAAGGCTTGGATTTTAGGAAAAAACAACAATTTCTTCATCAAGCCAAATACTTCATGGAAATTAATGGACACCTTTACAAGGTGTGTGCCAATGGCCTAATTCATTAGTGTATCCTTGACAACGATCAACTATGCATTTTCTTGGATGCTCATGAAGGACCTTGCAAAGGCCACTATGTAGGGAGATGCCATACAAATCCTAATGGCAAGATACTATTGGCCCACAATCTTTAGGGTTGTCCATTAGTTTGTTAAGTCTTATAAATGTTGTTAATGTGAAAAAAGGATGACCACTTTTATGGAAGGTCCTCAACAGTGGATTCAACCACTAGAAGCTTTCAACATATGGGACATTAACTTCATGGGTCCCATGACATCCATGTCTAACGAGAAAGCGTATATTATAGTAGCAATTGACTATTGCACAAAATGGGCTGAAGCAACAACCATTACAGACTACACATCATCCACTACCACTAGATTTATACAACAACATATCTTCAATAGGTTTGAGGTGTTGCATTCACTAATTTCTAATAATGGGACTCATTTCACAAGTGCCACATTTAGAAAATTAATGTAACACTTGGAGGTAGAAAATAAATTAACAAAACCTTACCACCCCCAAGTTAATGGTCAAGTAGAGGTAACCAACTAGGAGATTACAAAAATATTAACGTGAACCATTAGCAAATATAGGAAGGATTGGAGCACAAGACTTAAATGATGCTCTCTAGGCTTACTGATCAACTTGACAACTTCCTATCAGATATTCTCTCTATGAGTTAGTGTACAAAAAGCTTCCAATACTTCCAATTCAATCTAAGCTCCGTACACTCTCAATGGCCTATGATCTAAACCTTGACATAAGTTTAGCACAAAAGGAAAGATTGATCAATCTAAACGTGCTAGACGAAAATCACTTAGTGGCCCTATCTTTGAATGAGGTGAACAAAGCATTCAACAAGTAACACCATGACCTTAGAATTAGGAAACTAAGGTTTCAACCAGGAGATAAGGTCCTTTACTAGAACCCTACACTTGTACCTCAAAAGGAAAAATTTCAAACATTGTGGGAGGGACCTTATATAATTAATCAACCCTTTCTCTCTAGGGCCATGATAATTTACAAGCCTAACAGCCTAAATAAAAAGCAGTTGGTCAATATCCAACAAGTCAAGCCTTTCCTAAAACCAAGATTGGCCAATGTAAATACTAACTCACCTAATGGACATCCACATTCTATTTTTTGGATCTCCTCCTTCCAATTTAGTCATGGGGGAGATGGTCATTCATGCTGACCATTACGATGACCTCTCAATTTTTCTACCTTTTTGTTTTTCACATTTTTGATTTTACAAATTTTTTATTTTAAAATTCTTCTAATTTTATACCATTTTTAGTACATTTAAATTTTCTTGATTATTTTACACTTTCTTATATATTTTACTTTATTATGTCTCTTGTGTTTCTTTTGATTAAGTGTGATATTTTATCATTCTTACTAATAAATCTGCTTTATTGTTGTAGGACACAATGATATTGTTATTGTTTACTAATGATGGTTTGTGCTTAATGTGTGATTGTTGGTGTCTGGTTTCTATTTTTGAGTTCTGATGTCTGACGGCTTTGACATGGTTTATTTTTCATGGGACAAGTAGTGAGTCCATGTCATCCACCCATCTGATGAATTCTATGGTTTTCCTTATTCTAGAAATTTGAGGTCCCTTTTTCATTAAAGTAACTTTTAATCAATCAGTAACCTTAGTAGTTCTAGACTTGGGAAGGATCCAAAATTTTCAAAAGGGTGTGACTTCAAGGAGACTCAATACTCTTTGTACTCTTCTTCTTACTTGAGTGCTTGAGTGTTTCTCGTGGACTTCTTGTCGTTCTATACCACCCAATGATAGGAGGCCAACTAATGTCGTTGCATGGTGTGGTTCCCATCATTCAAAAAAATTATGGGAATTCAAAGCATACCCATTCAACATAAATAAAGTCCTCGCATGGTGTGGTTCCCATTTCAAAAAAAAAACAATGGGAATTCAAAGCACATTTTTTGGACAAATAATAGGGCTACAAGCACTAGTTATGGGACTTGAACGACATACAACTATGCCTGAAGGTCCCCTCTAACTAAGGCCCTCTTTCCTCTCTTACTTCCTACCTCTCTCTCCTCTTATGAAATGGTGGTTGTCTTGTAGGGGCACTCTTGTGTCTTAAGTGGGTGGATCAGTTTTAGAGTGGCAATGTGAAGTCATTGTAATGCAGATGGTTTTGGTCTGAACTAAGGATGGAACTTCTTGGGTTATTTTAACCACAAATCCACAAGGGACTTTTTATAACCTCAATTTGGAACTCCATTCCACCTTCTCTATCATCCGCCTATGCTACCATAACTCACCTCACTGCGAGGTTCTATGTTATGTTCTATGCCCTAGTCGATGTATTGGGATTCTTGAGTGGATTCTTTTCGGATGGTCCTTAACTTGTCATGATTATTAAATTGACTATGGGGCCCACGGACTTCTTAGTTGAGGTTATGCAAGGGCAAAAAGGGCATGAGCCTACTATGGGGAGGATCCACTTGCATAGCTTTTGGCTTGGCTAGTTAAGGTTCCTTACCTTTGACATCATTACAATCTTACATTTTGTATTTTCCATTGTGTAAACTACTCAATACTCCTTAAGCTTTCATTTCAGTCATCCATTAAATCAATTTCTCTCCATTTCTTCAAATTTATGAACTTTAAAACCCTCTTCTCATGATTTCATACTATTCTTGGTCTTCTAAGATTTCATTTGACCCCAATTTCATCGACAATTCCTTGTATTTTGAAAGTTTGACTAAAGTCAATGAAAGTCAACAATGGTCAATAGCTACGTCATCGAGGCCTCATCGACGCAGAAACCCTATCAACAAGGCCTCGTCGATGCAATATAAAAACACTATATTATACCACTAAACACTTTGGAATTTTTTATCATTTGCTCATAACACATGGGGAATTTTTGCAATTTTTCAAAGCCCAACATCTTCCAGAGCCCATAACTTTCAAACCGTTTGACCAAATCACTTTAGTTTTCGATCCTACACTTACCAAAGGTAAGATCTTTATCGTGGGGACCACAAACCTTAAGGTTTTTTATACAATTTTTGAAAATGTTTTCTAACTCCCCTATAGGTTAGTAACTTTAATCATACATAAATATCAACCTTTTCCAAGTTAACTCTTTCGACAACCTCCGGGATGATTTATCAATGATAAGACGTAAATAGAAAAAAAATTAAGTTGATTAAATCAACCATAATCACAACTTAGCTAAGTGTAACTATCCTCAAGAGTTAAGGTATCCCGACTATTTTAAGGTTACATAATGATTGCTAATCCATGGTTCTATTATGATTACAGATGGCACCCAAACAAAACTGCCCATAGGAAGGAGAACCCTCACAACCATGGGAGAAACAACCTAGAGCTAGAAGGGGCTAGTAGGAACAAGGCCAAGAACAACAAGAGGTGACCCATGCAACAAGACCTCTTCGTGAGGAACTTGAAGTGGAATTTGTCTGACAAATCCTAGAAGAAGAAGTGCCTACTGAAACATCTTAATGGGGAGAAGTGCTTGGACCTATGCCTAGGCTTGAGGTCACTCTGACTTAGGCTTGTTTAGACATCATCAAGTCCTAAGAGCTCTTGATATCAATTCTTTAAGGAATAAACTTTGGGCCATTTTTGGAAAAAACTCTAGAAGATGTCAGAACACAATTGCAAACCTCTCCCATGTGGCCAATCATCACAACCAATGGGGAGTGGTACATGGGAGAGACTAGAATAGCCAAATGTTAAGGTCCATTGTGAAGATCAAGGATGTTCAAGTGTCCTATTTGATACAGGCCATTGCATAGGCACTAGGGTTGCTTGACATCAAAACATAGTTGGTGGAAATATCAATGAAAGATGACCTTGAGGTAAAAAGGAAGTGGACCCAATGATGTTACAAGGTGGACCATAAGGAGTATGGCACGTTCACACTAGTGAAGCAATATTTTAAGATTGCAACCTATTACCTCAATCCAACGATGAGGCCAAGTAAGGTGACTACCTTCTCCACTCATGCATGCACTACTCTAAGTGGAAAATTTCTCGTTAACCTTCCATAACTAATTTATTTGGAGATTGAGAAGCATTTCAAGGAGAATGAATGTGGAAGGATGACCCTATCCTTTCCATGCCTAATAAGAAAACTTTGTAAGAGGGTAGGTATTGTTCACTATTCCAATGACACTCTCAAGCATACTCCCTTGGCCTCATGGGTAGAAATAATGAAGGAAAAAATGCCAGTAGCCATCCAAGAAGAGGAGCTACTGCCACCACCATCCACTCAGGAGACAACACCGGAGGCCTATGTAGTCCTTGAGCATTTGTGTCAAGGCTGAGAATAGCTCTTAAGTGAACAAGAGTAGTAGGTAGGAATGAGTGGGGTAGATCCATCTATGTATCAACCAACAATGAGTCACCTTAATGAGGTGGCTTGAACAATTACCCAAATGGAGAGGGGTGGTTCCATTTTCTTTGCCCAAAGAATGCAACTACCTTTGAGGTCAAATTCCAACTCTTGGGAGGTGACGGTGTTACTGGTGACACATCATTTATTCCCAAAAATCTCTAAAAATGCTGCCACTTTCCTGGTGAGGTTGGAGGAAGGTAAAGAGGCAACAATCTTGGTGATATAGCACCATTGGCAAGAAATAGTGGTAGAAGTGGTATCTGACTATGTAGCTAAAGCACGAAATGCATTGGCAACATCTATGCGAGATGTATCTACACTCCAATATGTGCAAATGTTCATAGGTATGGTCAATGAAAAATTGAATGCAGCCTAGTATGAACAACTACTAGAATGGTTGGTGGGAACTGGGCAACCAACTTCAAATATCTTTAATCTTCTGAAGAACATCACTACAACCCAGTTGGAGCTGCTGAATGTAAGGGGAAAATGCATTCTTTTGAAAGGGAAACTAGAAATGATCCAAGAGTGAAATAAACACTTGGCCATAGAGCTTGCTGAACTTCATACCCAACTTGTAGAGCAAACAATCCTCAGCCTAACAATGACAAGAGATGAAGCTATCAAACAGGTTCAAGAACAACTTCAAAAGGATGAGGAGGAAGCAACAATGGTCATCTTCAAATAGTCCATGGTAGAAGTTGAAACACATTCAATTAAGAAGGACTTAAATCATATGTGCTATGAAAAAGAAACACTGATTGCACAAAATCGTCGCCTACAAAATGTTGATGCTCAAAGAGATCAAATGCAGGAATTCAATCATCAACAATAAGAGCAGCCTGTTAGAGTCAACACTGAATTTAGAAAATTGACCGTAGAGAATCGAAATCTATCAATGAAGGAGATGCACACCTTGCGAAAAAAGTATACCATCAAAATCACCACCTAGAAGAACGAAGCTCTCAAGTTTGAAAGGGTGAAAAATCACTACAAGGACTAGGTTAGCTTGTAAAAATAAATTAATGAAAAAGAAATCTAGATGGAAAAGGCTAAAGTTAATGAAGCCCTCCAAACACTCCAGCAAGGAAGAGAGATGTGGTAGCCCATCCTTGATGGGATTGATGCCTACAACAAAGTGGAGATCTTCTTGAAGGAGTTGCAAATTGAAAAAGTGATAGAATATATGGAGTTGGCCAATCTTTGTTATGCAAACCTAGCAATGTTGATAGCTAGATGGTCATGGTCAAAATTGGAGAAGCAAGTGGCTAGCTTGTATTTACTATACAAGGTCAAGTTCAAACACCATAAAGACACCAAGCAAAAGCTTGAGATTGCTAATGTTGAACTCGAAGTCCTCAAAGGATGATTCACAAATCAACGATCCATCACCGAGGACCTAGAGAGATGGATGAACAACTACCATGAGCTAAAGAACACAATGCGAGCATTTGACATTGAATGCAAATAGTTTGTTGCCTAGTTTGTCAATGTTAATGAGTTATTTTCAACAATCCCGTGTCCTTGGGATGTGCCCATTCTAACCCACATTGGGGAAGCTACGTGGATGATGCATGATCCCAGGAGTAAGGAGGAGAAAATGAAAGCACTATTAGATGCTTTCCATCTCCCACTTGAAGTTGCAATAGTAGCAAGACAACCACAACCTCAACCACCACCAATGTGTGAAGCCAGTGAAGGTCCCTTGAAGCCTCAAGAATCACCACCGCCTAGGACCATTTGATCTTCTCCAACAAGCTTAACATCATCAAGGAATCTTTTGTCCAATTTTTGATGAGCTATGTCATGGTGTTCAATTTTGTGTCCTAAACACCACCATTTTTGTAATGTGTTGATCTGTACACTAGGGTACTCCATTTTTTGTCAAGTCAATCAAGTTATTTTTTGTTGAAAGAAAATTCAATCAATAATCCCATACCTTCCCAATTTTGTAAAAGAACTTGAGGACGAGTTTTCATTTAGTCGTGGGGGTATGATGAGTCATTGTTGGTTAGTTGCGCTGATGAGGCCTCGTCAACACAACCGATCACATCGATGAGGCCTCGTCCACAAGGCCTTGTCGATGCATTTTGACCTACATCGACAATGCCTCATGGACATAGTGTCTGTCTATCACCTATAAATATGTACCTATTGACCACATTTATGGAAAGTCTAGATTTCAATTGTAGTAAAGCTCTTGCATTTTTTCCATTTGAAAGTTAGAATTTTTTCCCCAAGTGCCCGTAGTAGGAGTCATTGAGTGTACGAATCTTTATTTGAGCATTGTTATACCTAAGCACAATAGTGTGTGCAGCAATAAAGATCAGCTCTCTAATAAAACTTGCAATACTTTGGATAGATTAGCTCTTTTATTTATGCATTCAATGTTTTCAATTATTTGTTAATTATTCTCAATTATTTCGCAATTATTTTCTAGCAATTGAATTAATGAGGTTATTAAACTAGATAGATTAAATACATAAGTACGACCACTTCGAGCATAACACATATTCGTTTGGTAATCCCAGCAATGTTATTGCTTGGTACATCCAGTAGTGTAACGTTTGGTCACACAACAGTGGATACATGGGTTCAGGACATGTATAGAAAGTGGGAACAGATACTTATGTTACAATTAGCTTAATAATAGTTAGTTAATTAATCTAGATTAGTTAATCAAATTCCTTTTACCTACATTTCAAGCACCTAAAACATAAAACATAAAATGATAAAAATCAAATGCCTTAGTTACACTTAACCATACCAATGTGCATCACAAGTGTAATTGGGAGGAGAATAATGGACCTTAAGGCTAGATTCACTTCCTAATGGGCTAGTGCACTAGAAATGATAAAGTTTGCGAAATTCAACCGAGTTGTGCATCAACGCTTCATGATTCGTATGATTGGGCGTAGGGGTACCTCACCACTCATTAGAGGTGATGGTTTTGGAGTTTGTTGCTAATAATGTAGCCAAATTTTAATGCTATATTACTTTTGTCTTAGCAACATCACATAGTTTACAACCAACATGTGAGTTGTATATGTGAAGGAACAGTTCAAAGTAAAAGAGATATTAAAATAAAAGAAATAGTTAAGACTCAATCCCAAAGTAATTTAACACTTATGTCTATCACTCATAAGTAAAATTTAGATTCCATATATTAACTTCTAACATGAGCTAAAATTGAATTCTAGGAATTTAGTCCAATTGAAATCATTAAATGGAATTAATGCATAAATAAAAAACACAAAGGAAATATCATCCAATTTGTAACAGTACCTCACTACTATCATAGTGTAGCAATTACGAGAACCCACTATGAACTCTAATGGTTTAGAAGCCATCACAATGCTCAAATAGCTCTTCCATACTCTTGATAAGAGAAATTAGATTTCAAGGCACTTGGAATAGTAGTGGGGCATGGATCATTATCCTTGTAAAATGGATAATGGGCCTCTTTCATAAGGGAAAAATAATCAAAATTGGAATTGAATATTTTTAAGAAAATAAGTACAAGAATAAATATATAGTGATATTTCCTCACATTGATTATTGCAAAAAATATCAATATAGTGCAACTTTGAAGCATAGTGGAGTTCTTCCGTAGTTAGTTCCCTACAAGAAAGATATCAATCTTATCACCACAATCCACTAAATTAGTAGAATTTGATATCCAAAGCATATTGTGATGGTTGGACATATCGGTAGATATCAATTGAGCAATATCTAGTTATTTTAGTCTTCTTTCTCACGACAACTATAGTAGTGGTGGAAATCAATATCTAAATTTCTACTAATCCACAACTTTTGTCTTATCATAACACATTGATTACATGATTCCTAGTGAGATATCTGGAATTAATATTATCAATTGTAATCAATAAATTAATGACCATTTCCTTTATCCTTACATGTGCCTAATCTAGTAATAACCTATGAAATTTTTATTAAAGATAGGCATTAGTATGTATTCATGATATTATTTCAATAAATACCCCATGATAATGGTAAAAAATAAAAAATAAAAGTTTGACACATAATTTATAAAAATTAAATATATTTTGGAGTTGCTTACAGTTATCATACCAAAGTGAAGGTAATGTTTCCATCATTTGAGAAAATTCCAACAATATTTATAATCTATCTTCATTGAAATTATGGGTATTATCATTGTTTAATATTCTTAGATTCTTTTCTTACTTACAAATTACAAGAAAACTCCATCAATTTTTATATATTGGGTTTTCATGAGTACAAATTATTTTAGAAGCACAATTGTTGGAATATGCAGAAGGTAAGAATGTGATGGTAATGATGGTATCATTGTCATCATCATCATCAACATAAAGTTTGTATTTCTAGACCATAGAATGTATGAGAAGAACATAATTACCCCTATAAATATTAAGCAATGAATGTAAGTATGGTATTTATCATCACTTCTAATTATATGATTCATGTAAAGAACTTGGGATAAATGTTTTTAATATGAACTCAGAAGAGTAAAGTACCTTACATCATTAGGGTTTAACTAATGTATGAAGGCAATGGTTCTACATTATGACAAGCATAAGATAAAAGGATTCTAATGATTCCATAGTTCAAAGTGTAGAGAAAATTTAAAGAAAATATACCTTGTACTTGCAACTATAGCTATTACAATTAATGTTTCTTGGGTTTAGTCATTTTTAAGTGTAATAGTAAATGGTATTAGAGTAGATAGAGAGTTAACAATGATGATGATAGTATCATAATCATCAGTGTCACTTGTGCGCGCGCACACACACACACACACATATTAACATGTATGAACTTTTAAACTTGTTGAATCCTCATGGCACTTTGCAATAGGTATCCTAATCTTCTATTCTATGTGATAGGGATAAGGTAATGCTGACATTAACTGTGATTGATCTAATGTATTATTTAGTCACTAAAGCTACAAGGGATGTTTCACTATGACCATAGCATCTAAAGATTGTGTCAATTATCAATGACTAGTTACTGAATTGCATCTAGGTATGGGCTACACTAGAAGTAAAGAAATTTTTTGAGTTTTATTGCAAGTATTTTCATGTCCTAATCAAGATGCTTCTTCCACTAGAGATCAAGTTACATGCCTTCAAAGTAATTTGTTTTAATATCAATTTGCATTTACGTATACATTTAATCCTTGGAAATAAATATCATAAGGCTATTAGGGATAGTCAAGGTCATACACGAAAGGTTTTTTGTAAAAACTTAGACTACATACAATGTGATGAATCATATCACAATTTTAACATGGATATGACTATGTTGTTGGACTCGTAATAAGTACAAACTCTCTACAATCCTACCAACACGCACATCACTATTATAAGGTAGATAAGAATTTACTAATTCTCTTTTTAGTGACATTTGTAAAGGTGGGATTTGAGCTCTAACTACAAGTGATTTCACATAGGTTTGAAGATCCTAATGCTTGAGACATATACCTAAAAGCTTTAGAAAAGTTCATAAAAGAAATAGCTCTAGTGAAGAACAAGAGATTTCAATCTTCAAAAGATACCACAATGAGATGGGATTAATAAAAAGACACAAATGGCATCATGTATTGATAAAGACCAATATGATTAATCCTTTGCATGATTATAAAAATCAAAGCTTAGAGGTTGAATAGCCAAAAGATTTATATGTTAAACTATTTTTTGGAGATATAATTTATGAGCCTAATATATTTATGCTTGGTAATATTGATGATCAACGAGTGTTCCCTACAACCAACCATATGAATCACAAGTGTGTACATATGATCCGATTGAATTTTGTACATGGGACTAGTGCGGTATCTAGATTATCAAGTGTTGATCACAAGTGATTGTCTTTTCATTGAACTAGTAATGGCTTTGAAACATATGATTTAGTCTGAAGTAAGACATATGATTATTAATGTTGTGTGGCTATGACTAAGATAGTTAAAATCATGAAAATTAATGATTTAATTAATCTAACTAATAACAAGAAGATAATCCTAAGCTAGCCTAAGGATGATGAGTGTCCATTCCCAACTTGTCGTACATGTCCTAAACTCATGTATCTACTATTGGGATTACCAAGTGTTATTCTCCTAGGTAAACCAAGTAATAACACTACTGGGATTACCAAGAGAACATGTGTTATGCTCAAAATTGGTTACATGCATTCTACTAATTGATTAACGTGCATGAAAATGTTAATATTAACTAAGTACATGGAACGTAAGTTGCATTAAAAGTAAATCTATTCTAAGTCAAAATGTTGCAACGAATATGAATCAATCTTGATCTTATTATCATTCATGGAATTTTTTTTAGGTACAATGCTACTCAAATAAGATGTTGTGCAATTAATTCAAATCCATACTACATATACTCATAATTGTTGCTAAGATTACGGAATAAAATTGCAAGAGTCTAGCTACTAGAGTGACCAAAGATGTCCATAAACACAATAGGATAATCATATTTATAGGCATCTATTATAATTACAACATACAACATGTCAAGTGCGATGTAGCAAATGCTACGTAGCAAGGGATGATACATCGTAGATGCAATGTAGCAGGAGATGCTACATTGTAGATGTGATATAGAATCTACAAGATAGTAGATATGATATATTAGCCAATAGTAAAATATCATGCTTTATCATACCCCCATGGCTCACCAAAAACTTGTCCTTTAGTTGTATAGGAGAAACAGAGTTCATTACAAAAATTATGGGTTGACTAGGAATAGAATGATTAACATGATAAGTATAAGTATGAGTGCCATATTACAAAGTTGATTTGATTGGATGTATTACAAATTGACAAAAACACTGGACAGACATCAAAGTTTATACAATTGAAAAATTCTTTAAAAATTCACCAATGATAAATTTTTATATTGGATTACTATATTAACACTTTTCTTTTATATAGACCTTTTTGAAGAATGAACTGAAATTTATCCTCATCATCCCATGGGTCTAGCAAACATGTTATGGTTGAGATTTAATTATTAGGTATGTTATTCATCCATGGCATATCATCCTCTATCCTCTTGTTAGCCTCTCTTTCTTACTTTGTAAAAGACCTTCAATCTTAGGCATTTCTTTTGGCATCAATGTTAGTTTTGGTAATTTTTCCTTAATTATTCATCCTTTTTGGATCCTTGGTTAGCTTTAAATTAGAAAAAATTTAGCATTTAGACTTAAGGTGATTACAAAATAATGCTTCCAAGGCTATGGGATAGCTAAAATAAATTTAAGTCATTTTGACTATTTTTACTATTAGTTACTGCAATGTTTAAAATTGAGGTGTTAGAAAAAATTTCAAAAATTACATCTTTAGCCCCAATGACAAAAGAGCCCAACTTTAGAAGCTCACAAGTTTTCAAACACTAAAACCAATGGTCAAGTTCACAAGATGACTAGGAAATATTGAATTTGGAGGATAGTTTAATATAAAATCATATAAAATCATTAAAAATAATTGAAATTGATGAGAAATAGTCTCAAAATCATGCATAAATTTAGAGAATCTACCCATGATGTCCTTAAATATTTGACATTTTAGTGCAAAGCCATGATTAGCAAAAGTCATGCAAGTGGATCCTCCCCAAAGTAGGCTTCTCCCATAATGCCCTTACATAACCACTCCTATAGATGTCCATGGACACCTTAGAAGTTAAATGTGAATCTTGCCTTTATTCCAAACAACATACAACCACCTTAGTTGGAATCCTACATTATACTATACAAAACCATTAGGTACATAATTGCATACAACAATGAAGTGAACAATGGGATGAGAAGGGATTGTAGAGAATGGGATGTGAGGTGTCTTACCATAGGCATAATGAATTCTATGTGTAATGTGTGGTTAAATTAATCATTATCCCTTCAATCCAAGATCCAAAACAGGTCCATACCACTTACCAATGACATCACATTGCATCATCCCAAAACTAGCAATCACAAGACTATCAAAACTATAAGGAGTATTAACACTTGACAATGAAGATCAAGGAAGTAGTATATTAATAGCACACTTTATTTTATTTTATTTTAAAGGAGACTTGGCCATTGGATAGAGGAATGCCTTTAGGCATGGGTAACATGTCTTTCTAGCCTCTTAACCAATCCAAGTCCAAGAAACCTTGAAATTTCTAAGAAGTCACCTACCTTCAGGCATGGCTAACATGTCTTTCCAATGAAACCTTCAAATATTTTTATTCTATGCATTTATTAGGTTATTACTATGTCAACCTTACTAAAGGACTACCTTGAAGCATGGGTAACATATATTTCTAGTGACATGGTAAGGTAGCATTTATTTTAGACATACTTCCATTTTTCTTTAGAACTTAAGTAAATAATACAACTTAATAGTAGGATAAGACTTATAGTAGTAGCCTTAGAGAAGCCACAAATCTCCTTGATGTCACACCCTTTTCATTCCCACTTGGTTCTTTTCTTTCTATCTAGGCATAATGATCACAAGTTTATTTTAGTTTTATTGTAAAAATAATGTCATTATGTTTGTGGTAAGAATGTCTTATTGTTGGAAATGAGTGAATGGATAGTGTGGTCTTATTGCCTTACACAATTATTTACCCAATGATCTTGATATCATAGGACAGAGACCCAACACATAGTGTTGACTTATGCATCTTGACTAACAAAATCATTATTAACAAAAACATAGTAAACATTTATAAAAACATAAAAGAAATAACTCAAGAAAAGAGAGAATTATAAAAAATAGGAAAATAACTAGAAATGAAAAACAAATTAAGAATTGGAAAATTTTAAAGACAGAAAATTGATAAAAAAAAATGTAAAACAAAAATTGAAAATGCATTTATTGGTTCTTAATTTAAGATGAGGCATCTCCCCCATCACTAAACTCATGGGTGAGCATTCAGAAAATGGACCACACATTCCCTTGAATATATAACATAAGTTTTCCATTTATCATTTTATGTGATTTAAATTTTTACTTGTTACCACATTTAACATTGATGATAATCAAGTTTCAATCATTTGGAGACATATATTCAGCTAGACTAGAAGGTATTTTCTTTTTAGAGGGTCCAAATATCTTTTCGTTTTGATTTTTTATTTTAGTTCATGAATCTCTTTATTTAACATCTTCTTTTGATGTATAGTTGAAGTGTAAGATGTCCTTATCTAAGTTCTTTATTTGGTTCATTTTCTTAGGACAAGAACTAATAAGTGGGTTGGATGCTTCCATGTATCTTGTGAATGGTTTGGTATTCTCATCTTCTAGCCATTAGATGTCTTTTGGTTTAGTGGCTATTGTACATACATAGTTTTGAACACACACTTGTTCCTCAAGTTTTTTGTGTGTTGGTATAGGGATAGTATTATCACTTTGAACTTTTAGCCCCCAACTACAGTCTTTATTATTGTTAGTAATACATGGAATGTTATGCCTCTCCATAGTGATAGGTTCATCTTTTATGGTTTGTACTGGAGTGATAATGATTATTGGCTTTTGTGTAGGATTAGGAGACATTATTTTTGTGAGGAAGGGGTTTGCATCATATTGTCCTTGTGCTAGTTTTGATAAGCTATTAGATCTACTAGTTTTATTCACATGTGTGTGAAATGTCCTAAAGAAAGGATGTTTTCAAGACTTTCACTAAGATCTACTTGTTGGCAACCGTTTGGGACACGACCGCCAACGAGTGTCCTCAAACAGGATTTAGGTGCCTGCTGGTCTCTGGCAACACCAAGGCCAGGATACTTCCAAATAAACTCAGTAGTTAATGTGAGTATGTGTGTGTGCTATTGTAGCGTGCGGTTGTGTGAAATGTAACGATTGCGTTGTGTGTAAACTACAAATGACTTACTTTAAAGAGATTCAGCCAACTTTGCCAAGTACTGTGAGTTGTTGAGAGTTTCCTATTTTGTTCAACTGCTTAGTCTACGCGGTCCTTATAATACCTACTTGTAACAAATAAAATTTTGTTAAAACATTTGAGCACAACTCTGCAAATCTACTCCTAATTTTCCCCA
>MNCI01029727.1:96855-142890 GCA_015680685.1 Gnetum montanum | reverse complement strand
CCCTGAAGCCTTTTTATAGGGTTCCAAGGTAGGTAGGGAAGTTACATATTCAAAAATATCTTACCTAACTTCTCTCCCAAGTAACTTGCCCAACAAGTTAGGGAGTATTAACTTAGGAAGTTAGGAAGTTAGGAGATAAATATTGCTTTTAAAAAATAAATCAAAAAATTTCATATAGTTGTTTACAATTATAGCTTTAATAGCCTTTCATTTTTTACTTGTTTTAAAATTTTGAAGAATGCTTATTGAAGTTCTTAGTGATTTTATAAACAAGGTGATAACATAATATCTACCTTGGCATAAATGTTGTTGATACCTTAATCCTAAATAATTCATGTGCACTTTCACCCATATGAAAATGGCTGGAAAATTTAAATTCAAAATATCAAGCCTGAATGTGAAGGTGTCAGGCCTGGAATTACCAACAACTAATTCAAATTATCTTGCCCTACCGAAAATCGTTACCAACAACTGCCATCATGGGAGAAGGCTCAGCCATCACGTTAGGAAATGTCGCCCTGTGTCTCGTAAGATTCTGCAACCATTCTAACCTTCGCCTCTCACAAGTGCTCTTCCGGTTTTGATGATTATATAGAGATTTTGCAAGGTGTTTTATCCTTGAGCAGAGCAAATTCATATCCGCCGCTACCGTTGTCGAAGCCGACATTGTCACGCTTCAAGGAGAAGCTTCCGCTGGATCTGTGAAACCTGGAACTACCACTGCCCTCGGAGTACGCGGACGAGGCATCTCTGGATCGATCAAACCCTCAGTCACACCTGGAAACCCTATCAATCCCAGATGAAGTGAAGACTTGCTTCTTTTCCCACTGGCTTTGCCTCCCTTGTAGGTTCTGGAAGTATTCCTTGAGAATTTAGAGCCATTTCTGGCAATGCCGATGCCCAGGGTGACGCCCAAGCCCAAGCCGATGCCGATGTCTCTAATATTTTTGCTATTTTATTCGGTTTTTTCTGCAACAGAAACCTTCTCATCCTTTGTTAATTAAATTTATCGAATGAAATTCGAAACCTGTTGGTAATCCATTCATGAGGTCTTCCGCACGCTTCCAACTCTTAAGTGGATCTTAATAATCCATTATCCAACATTAGCGGGGAGTATGCTTTTTACGGTAAATAATTTCATCCTTTGTTTGCTATTCCAATCTTCAATAAAGGCATTTTAATCTTGCTTTCCAAGAAGGCCTCAACATCAAAATTATTTACCAATGGATGTTTCTTCAAAAATACCCATCAACTCACAATACTAAAACTGCAAATTTACAACCAAGGATTGTGCCAATTTTAAATAAAATATTTCAACTGTTCCATGGAATGGCCAAATGTGCCAACATTACTGACATTATCATTCACGTGTATGTTCATGGCACAATTGGCATTCTTTTGTTGAGGTTGTGAATCCTTCTTACATTGTTGGTTTTGGCACATGTTAGAGATGAGTATGAGAGTATTGAGGATGTGATGGATGATGAGAGATATGGGATGGTCATCCCAAAGGAGTTATTGTAGGTTGATGGTATTTAAAAGAGTAGCAGTAATGAGTTGAGGTATGGGAAGTAGGATCATTAGGAGAAACAAGTTGTTGAACATAATATCCATAAGGACCTAGCTAGCAATAGGGGTATTATTGGTTTGTTGATGACATCCTCCACAATTGTGCGTTTTGCCACTATGGTTGATAGTAGTCTTGAGGTTGATAAGAAGTCCCACTAGGATAGTACTATTGGTTGTAGGATTGTTCATAGTTTCCTTATGAGTAAGGCAGTCTTCTAGGTATTTGCTTTTCTATGAACTTGGGATTTAAACCAAAAGCTTCTGACTCTTTTAGATGTAACATAACTAGGCAATAACCCTTTGGATGTTCATATTGATATATGTCACATCCACCCTCCTTCTTTGTATCTGAGTCTATAACCTCTTCTACTATAGCTATTTCCCCTCTTTGTTAATAAGTTTCCTTGCCTATTTCCTTGTTCTTTTTTCTCTTCTTGTTTTGATTACTTGATCCTATTTGCTTTACCTTCTCCTCTATGATATTTAAGTTGGTTGTAACTTTTTCATCCATTAGCTTCCACATCTTATCTACCCTTGATTCAATCTTAGCAATAGACTTTTGTATTAGTAATGTTTTATATGAAATCAATTCATCAAGGGCTACCTCTTTTTCTTAATCATGAATTTATACCTCCTTCTTGTGAAGAGTTGAGTCCCAGTTATATTCCTCTATGCTCTCCCTTTTACATAGCTCTCCTTCTTCTTTTGCCACATGTTCAATTAGCCTTTGTATCTAATGGGCTCTCAACTCTGATAATCTTCCTTGGTCATAGATCCCAAGGGTCTCTCTCATTTTGTTACAAAGCCCATCTATGATGTGAGGAAGTTGCTCTTTTTAAGAAAACCCATGGTCTAGGCATCTATGCAGTAAAGAATAATATCTACCCAAGGCTACATCAAGGGATTCATGATTATCTTGCTTGCATTTTTGGATTTGTTTTCTTAGATTAGACACTCTTGAATATGTTTGGTATTTTTTGTTAAAGAGATCAAGCATTGTGAACCACTATTGGATTGAATCTAGTTATAATGATCTATACCAACTTTCAGCTTCTTCTATTAGTGTCATAGGAAAGATCTAAAGCTTTTGTCATTTACTTTCAATATTTTGCAAGGTACATGCATCATGAAAGGATTGTAAATGATCCTGTGGATTTGCGTTATATCTGCCTTCGAATTTCATAATATTATTCATGTCAAGCTATTTGATGTAACTTTTCCTTTAATGCCTATGGGGTATTCTGACTACATCCATAACTTGTATCATGCTTCTAGTAACCAATAAGGGTTCATCATCATTATACATGGCATGGTTGTAATCTCTATTTTTATTTTTCCAATTATGATGATCTTATCTATGCTTCATTTGGTACCTTATATCTTGTCATCGATCCTTATCTCTATTTCTATTATGACCTCTTAGTGGAGCTCTATCTTCGTGCCTATGTTTGTTTTTATTAGAACTAGTCATTGAACACAAAGAGGAAGATGCTAAATTAGGAGAACTTTCATGGCTCCTATATCTTCCCCTATGATCCCTTGGTTTATCTCTTTTAAGTTTGTTGGAGGTCCTAAGCCTTGAAACCCTCCTTGTTCTAGGACTTATTTCATCTCCTCTAGGATTATCTATGACAATTGAACGTTAAATATAGTAAGGTCAAAATGAGCATATGAGACCCCTACTTATAGTCATTCACTTTAATTCTCTTCAATATATATCCCATCATTACCACTATTAGTGTTCTCATTGTGTGATGGACTATAGGCCCTATGTGAAGAAGACATGTTCGTAGTTAATAATGTGTGTGGCTCAAAATATTTATTTTTCTTAAAAGATAAGTTAATTCTTTTACAATGATCGTTTGTAATATAACTAATATAGATCACTAGCATCATCCCTGGCAATTACACAAATGATGAGTGATGAGTGTCCCCTACACCAAACCATATGATTCACAAGCGTGTACATACAATCCAGTTGAATTTCATGGATGGGACTAATGTGGTATCTAGATCATTAAGTGTTGATCACAAGTCATTGTCTTTTCACTTGGACTAGTAATAGCTTTCTAATGTATGGTCTAGTCCGAAGTGAGGCATATGATTATTGATGTTGGGTGGCTATGACTAAGCTAGTTAAAATCATGAAAATTAATGATTTAATTAATCTAACTAAAAAAAGAAGATAAATCCCAAGTTAGCTTAAGGATGATAAGTGTTTGTTTCCAGCTTATTGTACATGTCCTAAACTCACGTATCCACTATTGGGATTACCAACGTGTTACGCTCAAAATTGGTTGCACTTATTCTACCAATTTATTAACGTGCATGAAAATGTAAATATTAACCAAGAACATGGAAAGCAAATTGCATTAAAGGTAAATCTACTCTAAGTCAAAGTGTTGTAATGAATATGAATCAATCTTGATTTTATTGTCATTCATGGAAAGTGTTGTAATGAATATGAATAAGACATTGTACAATTGACTCAAATCCAAACTATGGGCACTCATTGACTATTGCTAAGATTACAGAATAAAATTGCAAGAGTCTAGCTACTAGAAATGACCAAAGGTATCCATAAACACAATAGGAGACTCGTATTTATAGGCATTTATTATAATTGCGACATCCCATTTATGACATAGAGAATAACCCCAATCTCTCATGTTTCTTGAATTTCCAACCCAATTTTTCATAAAATAGGCTTGTCCCATCATATTCTATTATGGCCCCATTATTTGGCTATAAATATGTAGGCAAATCATGTTTGGATGAGATGCAATTGATGCCATTAAGGCAATTTCATGCTATAGCAATAAAATAGTTTATATTACAAAATTTTGCACTCCAATAACTTTCATCATCCATCATCAATTCATCATATTCACCAATTCATTGATCCAAGTTGAATAATCATATTGGGGACCACTCTCATGTAACAGATTTCAACCATCAAATTAACTCAAATCAATTCAAAATTTTGAAAAAAGGTAGATTGTTGAAAGAGCTTTGTATCAAGTATTCACTCACTTCATAACTCTCTAAAATTGCAAAGATATTCATTGTGCAAAATACCAATTTCTATTTTGGATGATAAACAGTTTTATTCAAGACTCCTTTTTTGGGACAGATTTGAATCATCAAATAAATTTGAATTGATCTAAAATTTTACAAACATATGGATTGGATTGCAGAACAAGCTTTCTAACAAGCCCAAGATCATTTGAAACTTATTTGAATCGCAAAGATATCACAATTACAAAATTAGAAAAAATTCATGTTTTTTCTCAATTGGACCACCCACATCATCTAATATATTGCGCTACCAAAAATCTGCAAAATAAAAAATTCTTTCAACTCTTATTACATCTAAAAAATCTACAAGTGATGCCAAAGGCAATGTTGTGGAACTTGATTATACTTATCTAGCCTTAAAAGCATAAAAGTTTAGGCCCCATAGGTTTTCTACTTCAACGAAGAATCATAGTCAATTTTGACGACTAAACATCAAACTATCAATGTGGAAGCACATTTTGATACAACATTGAGCAAATTCTCTTTCGTGGTGTTAGTGCGTGCCACCAAATTGACATAACTACTTAACTCATATGGGGCCTGCCTATACCTATGTGTTACAAAGTCCTAACCTTGATGAGAGGAGCGTTCTTTTGAATCTGTCAACTATCGGTAACAATTACATGGTGCTAGAAACGTTTCGATACCTTTATTTGGTGACAAATATTTTTTGGGGACGTCAGCCAATGTTTAGCACCACCGACACGGAAACCCACGGGACGAGTCTACGGTACAATGAATAATGTCTGACGAAATAAATGAAATTTTTAAAAAGATGAAATTAGGCGGATACATAAACAGGTAAATAACAGGAGACAAATGCAGCTCATGCAGGAAGAAGAGAATTATTTTTCTTTTGGCGGATCAGAAAGACAACATACCAGGACTCTTGCACGTTTTGTTTTCAAGTTTTCTGACGGCGTCTTCAAAAGCTGCTGTGACAGAGCCCTCCCTTGCATTAGAAAACACAGGTGGTGGGGAAGCACATCCATGCCATCTATCACTTTTATTCAAAATTAAAAGCTGCAATGATTGCTGGTCAAGGTTGCTGATATCGTAAACGCAATAATAATGTCTGTTCGTGGCTGCCATTGATATATCTGAATTGAGATTGATTGCTGCCGTGAATTAGATTAAGATGACAATTCGTTTTGGGAGCAAGAAATGTTCTCCGATTCTGCAGGAATCGATTTATGCTATCACAGAATTCCAGACGAGATTTCTCAGCCCAGCAGCAGCAACTGGAGGCGATCCTTATCTTGAACTCATAGATGATGTTTGCAGTGTTCTCCAGAATTCTTTGCAACATCTGCAGGTTTTTTCTTCTATTTCCCGGCTCTCAAATTGCATTTGTAAATGTTCAAGGATGCCTTTGGATGATAGGTGTTGACTGATCGTTCGGAAATTGATGTTTGCCATGTTTTTGAAATCATTTGGGCTCAAGGAATTTTCTTTTAAGTCTTGACCACTGATCGTAAATTTAATCCAACCTGATCCGAAGCTGCTACTGTAATAATGGAAATATGCTTTTGTTTTGCTTGCTTTTTAACTCAAATGGATTGTGCTCAGAGCTTTTCGAACACTTTATATGACGCACCCAGATCAGAATTCTTTTTTAAGTTTGTCGATACTGATAGATTGTGGCATTGCGCTTTCCAAATTTAAGCTGTCTAATATCTTCATGTTTTGAGGAAATGTCCTCTCCTATGATCCTGGGTGTTTGAAAAAACTCTAATAGATACCTCAGTGGCTAAATCTTGTAGCAAATCTATTTATCGTTTACTAACGATTGCTTACGATGTTATTTAGATCACATATCATAGAACCCTCTTCATTTGGAATTTAGATTTTTAATGGACAAATTTGCAGTCCCTATAAGCATTACTTTAACTCACAGGCACTTTCTCAAAAAGCTTCCTGGACAAAATACAGGAAAAATGCTTATAATATCTGCATAGCTTTCTAGCTTCCTACTCTGGCATTAGCCAATAAATTGAGGAATTTTACTGACACTGCTTTAGTTCAGTGATCCGTGCTAATTTTTGAAGAAATGTTTAAATTGATTGAATTTTCTTTTCTATCTTTCTTTCCTTTTTTATATCTTGAACAAGAACCAAAAATTCTTGGTATCTATGATTATGGCTTTTTGGTTTAGACTGATCTCATTTGCCAATCAACAGAGGAAGCGAACCATTTCTCAAGAGAGTCCTGCCCCTGCAAAGAACAGGGGAGCATTTCAAGCGGGGTATAACGTAATGCATAGCATTTTCAAGAGCGGTCCTAAGATAGCTTCGTTTGTAAGCAAGACTCTATAAATTATTTATTTCACCAGCTTGAGCAATCACCCCTTCTTCCTTTTTTTTATCAAAAACAAGATAGACCATAAATTTTAAAACTATGTTTCTGTTTTTGGGATGTGGCAGCTGCTTACAGAACTGAGCAATGGTCTGGACAAAGCAGGGAAGTCATCATGCATTTTTCTAGGACTGTCATTTTTGGCATGGGTCATTGATACAGCACAGAAGGTCCAAGGGAATGTGACTGAATGCATAACTCTGCTTAATCATGTTCTAATTTTTACCAAACTAATCAGGAGATCCAAGGATATTCTCCTCCATGATGAAATTGAAGATATGGTCATCTCCCAGGCCTTGGAAATCATCATCAATTCATGCATGCTCTGCAGCTCTTACATTCATGCTGCTGTCCCGTTCAAGTAAATATAAATCCACCATCTAACATTCCTTAATTTTAGCTTGTCTTAATATAGTTTTGATGTTGTTTACTGTCATGGGTATAGATTTGTTTTTGCAAATTCTCGGGCACAGGAGCTGAACAGCCTTCGTCAGTCCATCCAATCTGCAGAGATGCTGTTTCTAATGCATGCAGTTGTTGGTGTTGCACATTTGGTGAATCAGGCACTTCAAAATCCCAATGTCAATTGTCTTACAAATCCCAATTTTGATGTCCTACCTCTACGCAGAAGCGTCCTAGACCTTCAAGCAGAAGCAGGTATCTTGAATACAAACATTTAGCATGCAAAACAATCGCTTTTATTGTCATCAAAATTGATTTAGACTTTCCCACTGAAATTGTTGGTGAAACAGCTGCATTGGATGCTCCTCCTCAGAAGACATCCCACGAAGAAGTATGTTTTCACTCATTCCCAATCAAACTTAATTTCAGTGTCATTCATTTACCCGGCTAGTGATGCATAAGATAGCATATGTTTGAATGTACATGATGCATAAGAACACTCGGTGATTTTGTTAATAATATTTTTAAAACTTATAGCAAGTACATTTCTGCTGTGTAATACATCCAAAGGGTCTAAGGATATACTGATTTTAATCTCAGTTTCATAAACTAATATCTCAATGGTAAGGGTCCAAGGATATACTGATTTTAATTTCAGCTTCATAAACTAATATCTCAATGGGTCTAAGGATATACTGATTTTAATTTCAGTTTCATAAACTAATATCTCAATGGTTTGTGTTTATGACAGGAAGGCATGCCCAAAACATTGCACAGAAGCTTTTCTGATCCTACTGGGAGAAGACTCGATGCATCCCAGGAAGAAACTGATGAAAAGACATGGCACAATTCTGGTGTTCCTGGTGTTAATGTCAAATCCATCAAGGCTAACCATTCCAGTACTGCATGTTCCCCTCCCACAACTCCCAAAAAATTATATTCTTTCAAGCTTCCTGTGTTTTGCAAGACTTCCTTTCCCATTTTACCTGGTAGACGCCGCTCATCTAACCCTTCGCCTCAACGAATTCCCACTCCCAACACTTCCTCCAAAATTCCACCCCCTCCCGCTCCCCCTCCTCCTCCAAAATTTTCTTATAAAATTTCACCACCTCGATTATCATCAAAGAACATTTCTCCTTCATTTCGCCCATCATCATCATCATCATGCTTACCTAAAATCCTTCCACCTCCACCTCCACCTCCACCTCCACCTCCACCATCTAAGATCCCACAATCATTAGCAAAGAAAAATAAGGAGGTTTTAATCTCTTCCAAAAATCAAGCAAAATCACCTCCAAAAACTGTTAATAAAAATGTTTCTCCTCGTCTTAATACTCCTAGAATACCACCACCCCCTCCTCCTCCTTCAAAGCTTAAGCATCCTAGAATACGACCACCCCCACCTCCTCCTCCTTCAAAGCTTAAGCAACCATTGCCACGTGCAATTGTTCATGGGGTAAAACACGGTCATCATTCAAGAATTCCATCCCCATCTCCTTCCCAAAGGAAAACCTCAACCAACAAGACCTCTTCATCTCCTCCTCTTAAACGCCCAAAAATGACAATCCCTTCAAATTCTTCAAATCACTCTACTACAACCCAACCTCGTGCTCCTCCCCCTCCCCCTCCTCCTCCTCCACCCCCTCCTCAAGCATATGTTAAAATCTCTCCACCACCACCACCACCTCCTCTCCCAATGTCTATTAAAATCCCTCCACCTCCACCCCCTCCTCCTAGAACAAATGTTTCTAGAAACATTTTCCCATCTACCAAGGTTCATGATCCTAGATATGCTTCCCTTCCACTTTCTCGATTTTCTAAGCAAGATTCATAAATCCTGGTTATTGTTTCATTCATTTATATGTTATGGTGCAAATTTTAAATTGTTTGCTTCCTTATTATTTCTTACCCACATACCCAATAACCTTACTCACCCTTTCCATCTTGTAACTTGTAGATCTAAATGCATGATTGCATATGTTTGTTGTAAATGGAGTGCAAATTATTTTTTTAAAGGGGTTTCTATTTCAACATCCTTCTACCCTCTATATTTGTTGTAAATGTAGCAAAATAACCATTTTTATCTTGACATTTTGTTTGGAAAAAGCTAGAATGATGATGATGTCATTATTTATTTAATTAAAATATTCTAATTATTTCATATATTTTATATTTTTTATAATTCATGCTTAAGTATAGAGCTATATACCTATTATGGAAAAATTAATATATTCACAAAACAATCTTAGAAATTCATCAATGCTCTATTGACCATATAAATGATATATTCATTAATGATAAAACATTTCAAAAGAAATTAAATTTCCAATTAAAACTACATTTTAATCGAAACTTTGCATTAAGCATAGGTGTACATTTTTTGAGTTTACTAATAAACTTAAACTAATGTTGTGTAAGTAAAGTTTTTTAGAGATAAAGAAATTCTACATTATAAATAGTGGAACTACTATGAAGGCTATTTTTCTTAATACAGCAATGAATGGAGAAATTCAAAAATATATATAGACAAAATCTACACATGATCTTTATTAACATGAAAAAAGCATAAAATAGGGTAGGTAGAGATATTATTTGGTGGGCCTTTGAGAGGAAAAATATCCTAATCAATATATTAAAGTGATTCAAGACATGTATGAAGGAATTACTAATAAAATTAGAAGAGCTCATGAAACTACATATGATTTTCTAGTTATAGTAGGTGATGAGCGGCGAGGTACCCCTACGCTCAACCATACAAATACTAGCATGTACACACGATCCAGTCGAACTCCACAAACAGACTAGTTGTGGCACCTAGATAGTTACACATTGATTGTAGTTCGCTATCTTCCCACCTAGACTAGTAATTGCTTTGTCACATATGGTTTAGTCTAGTGTGAGGTGTATGATGCAATTCCTAACACTAACTACTCCTGAAGACAATGAAAAATAATCTTGATTTAATCTAATAAGTAATGGGAACAAAATCTAAACTAGCCTAAGGCGATGAGTATCCATCCTTAATCATTTGTACAGATCTTGGACATCATGTATTGCTTCTGGGATTAGCAAGTGTACATTACTTGAAGCACTACTAGATACGCTACTGGGTTACCAAGTAGTTACACTTAAATGTTCGTGATTAAGATGTACTCATTCTGCATTTGATAACAGAAATAGTAAATGACGATAAGAGAAATATTGACTAAGAAAACCATAAACAATAATCAACAATTACACAATTAAAAACTAAGTGAATGTTGCAATAATGGAGTAATCTCGATCTTTATTGCCGATTGTGTGCATGTCCAAGTATGGCACACTCGAACAAAGGTTTTGTACAACTACAATTATCACACTGCAAGCATGCACTTGGGAAAGAATTGAAACTAACTGAAAACTAACAAAAAGACTCTACTCTAAAACTTTTCCAACTAACTCCCTTCTTGTCGAATGTTATATTTATAGGCCTACATAGGGATCACAATATCATGTATTTGATATCATTCTCGAGGCTACGATATCACATACCCGATATCGAGGATCCAATATCGAGGCCTAGCAATCCACAATTCATCATACCTGCATGACTGAATAACAACTTGTCCTTGAGTCAAACAAAATGAGAACGAGTTCAATTGATTACACAGTAGATAGTGATGAGTCATGAATTTGCTGGCTGTGATATCGCAGCCATGATATCACAACCATGATAACGCAACAGCTGCGATATCGCATCCGTGATATCATAGCCGACGCGATATCGTGTACGCAATATCTTAGCCTGTCTCCTCATCTATAAATAAGAGGTAGATAGATCCGATAGGCAGTTTTTTGTCAATTCCTAGTTTAGAGTTAAGTCTTGATTTTAGTTCTTATTTCTCTCTCAACCCTTTTCCTCCCAATGTATGTCCGCAGTGTGGTGATTGTAATTGTACAACATCCTTATTCAAGTGTGACGTACTTGGACACGCACATGACTAGAAATAAAGATCGAGATTACTTCATCATTGCAACATTCACTTAGCTTAATTATTTACTTAATTGTTATTTACTACTTCCTTAGTTAATCTCTTCTCATCCTAAACCCCTATTAAACATGGAATGAGTACAACTTGATTGCGAGCATTTAAGTGTGACTACTTGGTAAACCAATGGTGTACCAAGGATCTGCGCTTGGTAATCCCAATGGTAGTTGTGCACGAAGACCAAGATGTGTATGGATGATCGAGGAATGGATGCTCATCGCACTTAGGCTAGCTTAGATTCTCTCTCATCCTTTCTCTCTTAGCTTAGTTAATATTATCTTCCATTGTCTTCAGGAGTAGCATTAGCATAGAAACACATCATACACCTCACTCTAGACTAAACCATACATGACAAGCTAATACTAGTCCAGGTGGGAGGACAACGAACTACGACCTAAGGATAACTGTCTAGATACCACAATTAGTACGTCTGCGGAGTTCGACCGGATCGTGCGTGAAATGCTCATATTCGTATGGTTGAGTATAGGGGTACCTTGTCACTCATCATTGGCACCATTGTCGAGGATGGTGCTAGTTATCTAGATTAGTTATATCATACAAGGTCGCTGTATAGGAATTAATGATATATCTTTTAAGAAGAAATAATTACAAAAAGTCACATACGAATTCACACACAGTTTCACAATCATGCCTCTCCTACAAGACTATGATAATGCCACATATAATGAGGCAATTCATTGGAGAACCAACGAATTATCTGACAATGAAGATTGGAGTACGCAATCCGAAGTGAGGGTTTCTTATAAACATAAACGAAGGCAACATCGTCCCAACACACAAAAGCATAACTTACTTGATGATGATGAACCCCTACTGGCCACTAAAATCCTAACACAAATACAAGAGGCTGTTTGAATCTCCCATAGGCACCATAAAGAGAGTCGTCTACCCAGGCTCGATTTAAACAACTTTCCCAATTTCTCAGGAGGCTATGACTTAGACCCGCAACAACATTTACAAGCCTTCTACGATGCTTGTACATGGAACAACATTGATAATGGTTGGCAAAAACTCAAGCTCTTTCTTATGACACTCGTTGGCCAAGCAAAAGTATGGTATAGATCATTAAGACCAAATTCAATACGACGTTGGCCAACAATATTAGAACTCTTTAACGAAAGATATCAAACCTACACAAGAGTGTCGGCCTTGAGGAAACAAATCCAAGAGTGGAAAAAGCACAACATGAACCCTTGGACATGGCCTTAGAAAGATATTATGCACTGTTAAACAACAGTCTAGGCCATGAGTTCTCCGATGAAAGGCTAATGTACCATATCATTGATGGGCTTCGTGATGAAACAAGGAGAACCCTAGGGATGTATGCCCAAGGTCAACTATACGAACTATGAACCCATCAAGTCCAAGAGCTTATTAAGTGGGTAGCAAAAGAAGAAGGATAAATGGCTAGATGGGAGAGTGTTGAAAAACATCAATAGGACCAAAGTTTCAACTTAACAAAGGTCCATAATCACAAAAAGGAGAAATCAACCACTCTCAAGGAGGAAGGACCATTTTTGCCAGTACAACAATCATTAGATGAAATCGAGGCAAAGATTAATAAGATGTTGGAATGGACACATAAAAAGTGTGAAGAATATATCAATATCATTGGAGATAGAGTTTTGACAACCCAAGAAGCAGGACAAAGTATTAGTAGACAATCGGAAAGAAGGGATAAGGAAAATAAGAGCTCAACTGCCAATCACACTTATGAATGCAACATTTGCGTGTACAATCATCCCAAGGGCCAATGCCCAATCTTGTTACATTTATATGAGCATTGGGAAAGCAAGTTACATCCCGAGTTTGTATAGAGATACTCTGTTTGATTACAGTGGCAACAATCCTAGTCGTGGGGGAAGCCACCCCTAAACTGGAGACACCCTTCATATCATCTGAATCCAAATTCTTATCTAGTCCAATACCCTGTTTCTCCAACTAGGCCAACATACTCTATCTCACTGCATTATCATTCTCCTTAATACTATCAGCCCATGTCCTCAACACAACCACCGCCTTATGCACCTTACACTTCTCCTAATTTTCAACATTCTCATCGTTTTCCTCCTTCTACATCGCCACCAACTATTCCTATGGTGTCTGCACCACAGCAACAATCCCCGAATGTTACTTATGCTACTATTGCCAACAACAGTGAGAGACCTCAGCAACATCGAAGGCATCCCTTCTTTAGAAATGACCCTAGGAAGGGACAACACAATTCCAAGGCCACTGCATCCTCCAACTCAGCACAAGTCTAACACTATGGTGCATCCTTCTCTTTGAACCCAACGCCTCATGTTACTTCATCAGGGCCACCAATTAACACTCCAACAACAATACGGCCCAATGAATACAGCCATGGAGGACGACATCCTGATCCTTGCATACCATCTAATGGTCCCAATTATCATAGTGGGTCAACTCATTATCCGAAAACTACATCTTATAAATTGCCCCACTATGCTTACTATAATCAGGTGTGTGAACCCTAATGGGGTAAGTATGACCAAGTCCCAATATTTCCAACATGCAAGGATCCTCATCTTTCATTCATTAATCTTTGCCATCCTCAACTGTTTAGTTATGGGGGATATCCCCCATTTTAATAACAAGCAAGATTAATAAATATTTTTCATTTTCTTCAATTTTCTTCAATTTTATAACTTTTTGTTTTCTAGTTTTTAATTTTTTTAATTTCTTGTTTTGTCTTTTTGTCTTTTTACATTTTTATAAGTAATCTTGTCTATGAATAAAACACTCATGTGGCTCATTTGTTGAGGTGTGTTCTATTTTATCGAGTCTCAAGTGATCAATTATGTGGATAGTAAGCCCATTACACACACTCATCCATTCTACAAATAAGAGGTTATGTTTAAGGATACAATGATATTCTTGACATTCTTAAAACTTAAAATTAATTTTGTGCTCATTGTACCCAAAATGAAGAAGGATGGACCAAGAGGGAATGATTAGGGTGTGACATCAAGGGGACTTGCAGATTCTCTTTAGTGACGTCTGTGAGAGTTATCATGCAATGTGGTTGTACTAAGATCCTTGTAGATCTAATGAAAAATGGAAGCAAGAGTAATCAAAAGGGCACTTAAAAATCCAATGTTGTTCTAGGGGATCCCACTAGAAAGACATGCACCCATGCCTGAAGGTTGGCAGATTCTCTGGATTTAGCAATCGAAAAAAAAAACAAAGTGCCACAAAACAAAAATCACTCCTTCCTTGAACAAAATGCTAAGTGATCGTATGCCTTGTTGTTCTGGTACTCTCATAGTCACTCATCATGGGATGCAATAATGCGGTGTCATTGATCAAAGGAATGGACTTGGTCCTAATCTTAGAACGATGGGTTAATGACACGTTAATCATGCTTTACATGTAGGATTCATTGTGCCTTGGGTCAGTTACCTCATGTCCCAATCTCTACAATCCCTTCTATACCCCATCTCATCTTATTGTCCGTATAATTGTAGCTCATGTCTCGTATAACGTAGAATTCTTATCTCATTCTAGTGATATTTACATGTGTGTGTTTTGAGGAACCAGTGTGAATTACATTTAACCCTTCAAGTGCCCACAAACACTTTTAAGGGTGGTTACACAAGGGCATTATAGGTTGGAACCTGCTTTGGGGAGGACCCACTTGCGTAATTTTTATAATTTACACTCATAACACATCTTCCGCACACCATCTATTACCCTTAGCATATTTCCAACAATTTTCTTTCCCTTATTACTATCCCTTTGATTCAATGTTCCTATGAACCATCACATAGCCTTTTTCTCCCATCTAAGGTCCTTATTGATAAATACCACACCATCATAATTTTCATGCCTTCAGAACTAGTTGAATTACCCTGGAACCCATTAACAATCGTCCAGATGTCCTTAGTTTACATCATTTAATTTCAAAGAAATATTAAAAATTCGATACATTTCTAAGTGCCCTACCTTCGATGAAAATATATATACATGACCCCCTTATACTAATCAACATCATTGGCAACTGTTCACATAGGGAAAGTTTTTCAAATTCCTCTCTACGACTCACGATTGCATGTCCCTTGCTTTCATATCCATAACTCGCTCGCTGGTACTCTGATTTTCATTCTGTTTGAACCTACTTGAACCCGAAGTGTTTAGCTTAGTCATGGGGGAGGGGCACACACTGAATAGTGCATAAATATTTTGAAATTCATCATCACCTGAAGGACATCTTTAAGGGTAATTAGTTGTAAAATTAAGAATAAAATGTGTCAAAAACAATTTCATCCCCCGAGCTATACCAGAAAATTAAATTTGGAAACCACCTAAGTAAAAAGGACTCAACATTATAATCTTTCAGGGACATGTTCTTCCAATGATTAACATCACATGAAAATAAAGTAAATCTATTTAAGGCAAGCAATAAGGTATAACCTAACTTTGGTAACAACCTTACTAATGATTGGCCCTATGTGATTATAGATGGCCTCGAAACACAGACAACAGGAAGGTCCTGCTCAAGGTGCAATCAAACGACCTGGGAGAGGTGAAGGATAAGTTCCTATCGAACAATATGCAAAGTAGGAGGAACAATTATTTAGTATCCACCAAGAGGACCCTGCTACTATACAATCAAGGCAAGTAGAAGGAGGAGCTGTTGCAACACCTGGATAGGGACAACATCTCACGTTGCCCCAAGAGTGTGTTCAGGCTATCCATGAAAGGTCCACATTCACTGTAGTGATTGTGGAATTAAGTTTTGAATCTTTCACAGAGTTCACTCCAGAGGCTATTAGGGACCACCTCAAAGGGTCCCCATTATGGACCAATTTTGGCACAACAAAGAAGAAGGCACCATGGTTAACATTTATGGTGTGACTGTTGATTTATATGTTCAATCCATTTCAGAAGTATTAAACCTTCTAAATACAAGGCCAAAGGTTGCTCAGAACTAGCTGGACACTTTCAGAATTGAGCAAGTTAATAAAATGTTGACAGAGAATAAAAGGGTGGTGAAAGAAAAAGAGAAGGCTGACTGGGATGCCTCTATGGCACAAGCGCAAACTTACACACATGCCAAGGCACTCAAGGCCTTACAAGAGGAGAAACTCTAGGCCATACTTCAATGTCATCAAATCTCAAGAATTGGAATGCAAGAAAAGGGAAAGACACCCATGGAGGAGCCACCGCCACTAGGAACTACATGAGTTCCATCCAATTTTGTAATCATAGGATTTTCTTTTGTGTTGTGTCTCAATTTTGTTCTGACTCCACACTGTGGCATGAATCCATTCTAGTCAGTCAATAATCCCATACCTATCCACTGTGTAATCAATGGAGCTTTTTCTCACTTTAACTCAAGGACGAGTTTTCATTCAGTTGTGGGGGTATGATGAGTCATGAATTTGCTGGCTATGATATCGCAGCCGTGATATCGCAGCAGCTACGATATCGCATCTACGATATCACAGCCAACGCGATATCATGTACGCGATATCGCAGCCTGTCTCCTCATCTATAAATAATAGGTAGACAAATCCAATAGGCAGTTTTTTGTCAATTCCTAGTTTAGAGTTAAGTCTTGATTTTAGTTCTTATTTTTCTCTCAACCCTTTTCCTCCCAGTGTATGCCCGTAGTGTGGTGATTGTAATTGTACAACATCCTTATTCGAGTGTGACGTACTTGGACATGCACATGACCAGAAATAAAGATCGAGATTACTTCATCTTTGCAATATTCACGTAGCTTAATTATTTACTTAATTATTATTTATTGCTTTCTTAGTTCATCTCTTCTCACCCTAAACCCCTGTTAAACGTGGAATGAGTACGACTTGATTACGAGCATTTAAGTGTGACTACTTAGTAACCCAACGGCATACCCACGATCTGCACTTGGTAATCCCAGTGGTAGTCATGCACGAAGTCCAAGATGTGTATAGATGATCAAGGAAAGGATGTTCATCGCACTTAGGCTAGCTTAGATTCTCTCTCACCCTTTCTCTCTTAGCTTAGTTAATATTATCTTCCATTGTCTTCAGGAGTAGCATTATCATAGAAACACATCATACACCTCACTTTGGACTAAACCATACGTGGCAAGCTAATACTAGTCCAGGTGGGAGGACAGTAAACTATGACCTAAGGATAACTGTCTAGATACCACAACTAGTCCGTTTGTAGAGTTTGACCAGATCATACGTGAAACACTCGTATTCGTATGGTTGAGTGTAGGGGTACCTTGCCGCTCATCAGCTAGGTATGGGATTATTGACTAACTAGGAATTACTCATGCCATAGTGTGGGATTGAACAAAAAAAATTGGGATATAGACATACAATTAGAAAATACAAAATTTGTTAGAACCATGTGGTTCCTAGCGGTGGTGGCTTCTCCATGGGTCTCTTCCCCTTATCTTGTGCTCCAAGCTTTGGGAATGGATGTCTCTGAAGAAGCACCTGAAGTTTTTCCTCTTCAATTTGGGGATCGTGTGTTGTCCATGTTGATGTTCCAATATTTGATGGGGTCAACACCTCCCATGGGCATGGTAGTTGCAGGAACATTTGATTGGCCTTAACATACCAAGCCGCAAACAACCGTCATTCCTCTTCATAGGCTCTAGCTTTGTCTTTGCATTTTTGGTAATCTGTGAGGTGTCGAGCCAAATCTGCCACGACATCCTTCTATCCTTGGTAGCTGGTCTTGACCACCTCTAATTCAAAATTTGCTACTTCTAATTTCTGCAATGTCTTCTTGTGTTCAAAAAATTTTGTTTCATATTTAGCGTAGGTGGCTGCTACCTACTTCTCCAATTTTGTTCTTGAGAATCCTGCTATTAAGATGGCCAAGTTGGCATACCACAGGTTTGCCAACTCCATGTACTCCGTGAGATCTTGTATCTGTAGGTCCTGGCTTTTAAGTTCTACTTAGTAGACAAAGGCATAAGTATCCAATATGGCCCTCCAATCAACGTTATAGGCATTGAGAGTGTTGATGTGGGCTTTGGCCATATGGATTTCTTTTTCAATAATTTGCTTGTACATTCCCACTTGATCTCTGAAATGCTCCTTGAGCTTCTCATGTTACTTAGCTTCATTCTGCCACGCGCTTATTTCAATCACCATTTTCTGATGGATCGTGCATACCTTCTTCATTGAGAGGGTTTTGTTCTCTCTGGGCAAGTGATTCATATCCTAGTTGACCCTTATTAATTGTTCTTGCAATTGCTAAAAAGTTTCTTCGAGAACATTCTTCTGTTTTTCTACCATGGTCAACTGGAGATTTTTAGCGGCAAGCTGTTTATTTTCTTCTTATAAGGCTTTGAGTGCTTTAACATGTGCGTACGTTTGAGCTTGGGCCTTTGAAGCATCCCAATCAGCTTTCTCTTTTTCCTTCACCACTCTTTTATTCTCTTTTAATAATTTATTCAGCTGATCCATTTAAAATGATTCTAGCTGGTTTGCAGAGATGAATTGGGATAGATCCCTCTATGCAGCTTGCAAGGCGACAAACCTCTCTTAGAGTCTTTTCAGCTCTTCCTCTACATGTTCGGCCCTAACCTTTACTATGACCAGCTTTCTTTTTGTAAAGATGAGGTCTAACTATGTTGCTATGACATCTTGAGGGATGTTGAACAAGGACATCATCACTTTTCCTATCTGCAGTAACCGATCTAAAACATCCTCATGGTTTGTAGGAGTCATTGAGGGACTAGCCAAGGTTTGAGCATCACGTGCTTCTGTAAAATCTACCAGTGGCATAATAGGAACATTAAACGATTCTTTGATATGGTCTGCGACCAGCTCTGCTGCTCCCACTACATCCTAGTGTTGCATGACCACTATTGTGGCACCTTCACCAATTTCTAGTTGCACTTGGAAAGATGTATTATTCCTAAAGATCTGCTATGACCAGCGTGATTCCCCTTCTCCTATTTGAATGGACACCTCACTGCGTGTGCAATCAATTGAGATTGTGGATTGCACGACATCATCAATAACCTTGAAGAGATTTGCTTCATCATGAGTTTCCCAACTGACTGATTCAGCGATGGCCTTAAGTTGGCTTATTGACGATTGATAATCCTACAGCGATGATGGCAGCAGTTGGTCTTATTGGCTTGTGGGTTGTGTGCTAGGCCCTACTTCTTATTGTTGACTGGGCCTTATGTTTGGAAGTTGGCTAGGTCTAGCTATTTGAGGTGCAGTGGGCCCAACTATCTGTTCTTACTTAGGCTTCAGTGTCTCACCAATATTTTTCCTTGGGGTTGGTGGCTTCAGTAATTCAACAATTGAGGCATTTTGAGCCTTTCTAAGAATGTCATTGGTGTACCCCAGAATTCCAGCATGTTAGCACAACTTCCTGATTAGGCAAGGAAAAGGAAATGCAAACTTCCTTGTCTTATGTTCTTCAAATCATCTTAAAATTTCTGTGAGATATAGATGGGGTAGGTTGGCATCAACCTTGCCCATCAAGATGTCACTTTCTCTAGCCACATAAGTGGAAATCCTATTTAGTCCTTTTTTTGGGAAAATGTGATATGTATCAAATAAAGTAGATCCTCTCTTCAAGTGTGAACTCTCCATATTTTTTATCCTCCTTACTGTATGTCCTCTTTAACCATATCTTTTGCACATCAGCATTAGAGAAAGTGGATAGGTGAGCAACCTTGGGCCCTGTGTTTGGAAGGTTCAAAACTTCTAAAATGGCCTTAGTAGAGAAATCAATAGAAATCCCACCAATATCAATGGTGGTGCCTTCTTCTTTATTATGCTAAAATTGGTGCATCTCTCCTAGGTACCAATAACCACTCCCAAGGAGAACATGCCATAGTGGAGACCCTTTAAGTTGGTCTCTGACTACCTCAGGGGAAAATTTAGTAAAAGCTCCAAAATTGAGTTCCACAATCATAGCGGTTGACGTGGACCTTTCAAAAATTTCCTAAACACATTCCAAGGACAATGTGAGATGTTGTTCTTATTTAGGTGCCCTGCTGATGAGTGGCAAGGTACCCCTACACTCAACCATATGAAACGAGCATAGCACACGCAATCTGTTCGAACTCTGTAGACTAAATGCCTACACACCCCATGGAACACTTTGGGTTAATCATTCGTTGTCTTCCTAGACTTACTTGTGTTTGTCACGGTGTATGGTTAAGTAAGTCCGAGGTATATGATTTTTATGGTCTTTTCTAGTTTTATCTCCTATGCTAAAGAGTGAAGGGTTGAGAAAGCTAACTAACTCTAACTAAGGACTAAGTCTAAATTAACTAGCGTCAGCATCCGTTCCCAATTACCGTACACACCCTGAACTATGCAACTGTGGCTACCAAACGCTAATCGTTACTGAGATCACCACACGTAACGCACGTGCTTGAAGTGGTCATACTGAGGCACTTAACTAGGAGGAAAGGGTGAGAGAATCTAATCGCGATGAGTAGCCGATTCCTTGATTAGCCATACACATTCGTCAATGCTCGTAATCAAGTCGTACTCATGCCATGCTAATGCAGGTAATAAATAACAGGTAATAAATGACATGTAAGAAATAACAAGTAATAAAATCCTATTCCATTCATTGTAAGGTTTATCCACAAAGCTTGTCTTTATTACCATACACAACTTGCGTTCAGGTACAATGTTGCTCGAATAAAGATCTGTTCACTTGGGGACTCCTACTGCGGGCACATGGAAAATATTCTATCTCTGGAGTGATCAATCTACCAGAGTTTCCCTACTTTAAGCCTAAGATGAGGAATAAGGGGAGTGTCGCCTCTTATTTATAGATTTGGCAGCAGACCGTGATATCATATATGCGACATCGCAGGGGACGACGCGATATCGCGGAGGCCGCGATCTCGCGTACGCGATAACACGGCTTGTGCATATCGCGTCTCATCATACCCCCATGATTGAATGAAAACTCGTCCTTGAGTTCCTTACAATAATATCGAGAAGGTATGGAATTATTGAGGGAAATGGAACTACTTAACCTTTTATTAATATTAATAGTTGCACCAAAAGTTTAAAGCCTTTTGTAATGTGAATCTTTATATCTCAACCTAACTCAATAAGTTGTCTTAAATTATAATGATTGGAACAATTACTTTATTGATGGTTTGTTAAAAAATAATTTTGTTATGATTACCATAGAAAAGAATTATTTTTAAAGGAACTTTAATTATTGAGTTAAAGATCTATAGAATTATTCTTAATTATAAGATTATAGAGAAAAACTAACTTTATTTATTACCTTAGAATTAATAGATTGTTTGTTGTGGATTAAAAAATAAGATTCCATCATCATCCTAGCTTTGTCCTAATAAAATGGGGTCAACTACATTAGTTCTCTTTTGTCATTCATCTCTACTAAGAGCTATATCCTTATTTGCAATTTCTAAGTATCATATTTAATTATTTTTTTAAATTTTTTTTATCTTCCTTTAAGCAACTTTCTTGGAATTACTATTTGATAACTTTTTACAATAAATTCATCATCCAACTTTTTTGGTCATGACCTAATTATCTAATATGTCGTAGGGGCAAGGGGTATTAGAGCCCAAAATAAGTGAAACATAGGCATACCCAAATATTTATAAAATTTTATAAATTTGTGCTACCTAGTAGATTCAAACTTGTAACTTGGGGTTACCAAGGCAAGACCCAAACCACTAGGCTAACACTTCATTGTTGATCATCTAATATGTCATTCTTGAAATATTTGAAATATAAACTAGTTTAGCTATATATTTATAATATATATCTATTATTTGGCTTGAGAGAATATTATATATTTTACAAATTAATAAAATCTCAAATTGATTCATTGGAGTGTAACTAATGAGTGGTGAGGTACCCCTACACCCAACCATACGAATACAAGCATTTCATGCACGATCCAGTCGAACTCTGCAGACGGGCTAGTTGTGATATCTAGATAGTTACTCGTTGATCGCAATTTACTATCTTCCCATCTAGAATAGTATTTTCTTTGTCATGTATGGTTTATTCTAGAGTGAGGTGTATGATGTGGTCCTAGACTAGTGCTACTCCTAGAGGCAATGAAAAGTAACTTGTTAAGCTAAGAGGAAAAGGATGAAGAGAGTCTAAGCTAGCCTAAGTGCAATGAGCATCTGTTCCTTAATCATCCATACACATCTTGGACCTCGTGCATGACTACCACTGGGATTACCAAGTGCATGGCCTAAGTATGCTACTGGGATACCAAGTAGTCACACTTAAATGCTCGTGATTAAGTCGTACTCATTCTGTGTTTAAGGAGTTTAGAGTGAAGAGATATTAACTACAAAAGCAATAAATAAAAATAACAATTAAATAATTAAACTAAGTGAATGCTACAATGATGAAGTAATCTCAATCTTTATTTCCGGTCATGTGCATGTCCAAGTACATCATACTCAAATAAAGGTGTCATACAATTACAATCATCACACTGCGGGCATGCACTAGTGAAAAAAGGTTGAGAGGAAAAATTGACAAAAAGATCCTACTCTAATACTAACTGACTCTTGACTTTCCCATGCATCCCATTGTGTATTTATAGGCTCACACGGGAACCATGATATCACGTATACGATATCGTGAGCTAGGCTATAGTATCGTGTACATGATATCAGGGGTCTAATATCAAGACTCATCAGATATCAGGGGTCCGATAATAGGGGTCCAATATCAACACCTGGTTAACAAGGGTCTGATATCAACACCTAGCAAACCATGATTCATCATACCCCTACGACTAAATAACAACACATCCTCGAGTTAAACAAAATGAGAACGATTCCAATTGATTACATAGTGGATAGGTATGGGATTATTGACAACTAGAAATTATTCATGTTGTAGTGTGGGATTGAACAAAACAAAATTGGGGCACAGACATCGAATTACAAAACTTTGTTGGAACTCATGTGGTTCTAAATGGCGGTGGTTCCTCCATGGGTGCTTTTCCTTTGTCCTACGCACTAGGCTTCTGAGATGATACCATTGAAGAAGCACTTGATGTTTCTCCTCTTCTATCTAAGGATTAAGTGCCGTCCATGCTGATGTTCCAATGTTTGATGGAGTCAGCACTTTCCATGGACACAATAGCTATGAGAACACTTAATTGGCCTTGAGATGCTATGTCGCAAATAGCCATTGTTCCTCTTCATATGCTCAGGCCTTGACCACTCCACCTTTTGCTTGGCTAGATTGTGTAGTGATAGGAGTTCCTTGATAGATACTGAATGATTGTGCCTCCTACTCCACATGTTTTACATGAGGTCCTTGGCCTCTGCCTCCCCCTAGACATTCAGTTGCACCTTGAGAAGGTCCTTCTTATTGTCCTCTTTTAGGGCCCATCTATAACCACACAAAGATCAATTGTTACTAAGGTTATTGAAAGAAGTTCAATTATTACATACCTTACTCATTACCTTTAATAAATGTTGAATTCTTTACTTAGTGTGATTTTAGACTTAGAAATTTTTCAAGGAAGTTTCCCTAAAAGTTGAATGTTAGACTTGATTTGTTTAGGTGACACATAAAAGGACATGGAATGGTTTTGAGGAACGTTTGATAAAATGATGACAAAGAAAAAGAACAGATTTGGCAATGAAGTACTCGGAGGGTATAAAATGATGTAGCGGTGTGCAACAAGTACAAATTACAAAAGTTACACAAGTGGGTCCTCCCCAAAGTAGGTTCCAACCTATAATGCCCTTGTGTAACCAAACCTTAAAATGTCTGTAGGCACTAGAAGGGTTAAATGTAATCCACACCAGTTCCAAAAAATGCACACATGTAGATACCACCGTGATGAGATATGAATTCAATGCTACACAAGACATGAGTCACAAATACATGAACAATGAGATGAGGTGAATTGTAGAAGGGATTGCAGAGATTAGGACATGAGGTAACTAGCCCAAGGCACAATGAATCTTGAGTGTAGGGCATGATTAATGTGTCATTAACCCGTCAGTCCAAAATCAAGACCAAGTCCATTCCTCCAATCAGTGACATCGCATTGTTTCATCCCATGATGGACAACCATCAGAGCATCATGATGGAAAGGCGTACGATCACTTGGCATTTCATACAAGGGAGGAGTAATTTTGCTTTGTGGCACTCTTCTTCTCTTTTCTCTTCTTTCTTTTTTGAATAAATGCTTAAGCCAGAGAAGTCGCCTACCTTTAGGCATGGGTGCATGTCTTTCTAGTGGGACCCCCTAGAATAGCATTGAGTTTCCTTGATTGAGTGCCTTTTGATTACTCTTACTTCCATTTTTCATTAGATCTAAAAGGATCTTAGTACAACCAAGCTACATGATAACTCCTATAGATGTCACCAAAGAGAATCCACAAGTTCCCTTGATGTTACACCTTGGCCATTCCTGCTTAGTCCATCCTTCTTCGCTCTGGGTATAATAAACACAAGGTTACTTTAAGTTTTAATGATTAGGAATATCATTGTACCTAGGGTAGGTGGAACCTCTTATTAATGGAATGGGTAGGTGGATGTTGTGGGCTTGTTGTTCAAGTAATTAGTCACTTGAGACTTGATAGTAGAGAACCACACCTCGACCAATGAGTCACATGAGTGCTTTATTCATAAATGAGATTACTCATAAAAATAAAAAATAATAGAAAGATCAAGCAATAAATTAAAAGGTGAAAAATTGGAAAACAAAAAGTTGAAAAATTAAAGAAACAGAAAACATTTATTAATTCTACTGTTGTTAGAATGGAGGATACCCCTCATAACTAAATGGTTGAGCATAGCTAGAATTAATAAATGGAAGGCTGGGATCCTTGCATGTTGGAAATATTGGGACCTAGTCATACTTACCCCATTGGGGTTCACACACTTTATTAGAGTTGACATAGTGGGGCAAGTTATAAGATGTGGTTAATTTATAAGAACTTGACCCACTATGGTACTTGCGACCATAATATGATATGCAAGGATTAACATGTCTCCCCATGTGGCTATATTCATTAGGCCCCATGGTTATTGGAGTATTGAGTGGTGGCTCTAATAAGGTAACACAAGGTGTTAGGTTTGAAGAGGAAGATGCACCATAGTGTTGGACTTGTGCTAAGTTGGTGGATGCAGTGGTTTTTGAACTATGGTGTCCCTTTCTATGGTCATGTCTAAAGAAGGGACGCTTATGATGTTGTGGAGGATTCCCATTGCTATTGATAGTAGAAGCACAAGTAACGTTCGTGGGTTGATGTCGTGGTGCAAAACCTCTTGGAACACTTGGTGGCGATGTAGAAGGAGGTGAAGGATGAGAATGTTGAAATTGAGGAGAAGTATAATGTACATGAGGTGGTGGTCTTGTTGGAGAGGATATGGGTTGATAGTATTGAGGAGAATAATAATAATAATGTGGTGAGGTAGAAGATGTTGACCTAGGTGGGGAAACAGGATGTTGAACCTGATAAGCGCTTAGGTTCAAATGATATGAAGGGTGTAACTAGTTTGGGGATGGCCTCCCCCATGACTGGGATTGTTGCCACTGTGATTGAACACAGTATTTCAGTACAAACTCTAGATGTAACATTCTTCCCCAATGCTCATGTAAATGTAACAAGATTGGGCATTGGCCCTTGGGGTGATCGTACAAGCAAATGTTACATTGATATGTATGGTTGGCAGTTAAGTTCTTACTCTCTTCAACCCTTCTTTTCAATTGTCTAAAGGTGTTTTATCCTGTTTCTTGGGTTGTCATAACTCTATCTCCAATAATTTTGGCATATTCTCCACATTTTTCATGTATCCACTCCATCATCTTAGTGATCTTTTCCTCTATTTCATCCAATGATTGTAGTACTGGCAAAGATGGTTCCACCTCCTTGAGGTGAGTTAATTTCTCCTCTTTATAATCATGGGCCCTGGTTGATTTTTGGGCCTATTGAGATTTTTCAGCATTCTCCCATTTAGCCATTTCTCTTTCTTCTTTTGCTACCCGCTTAATAAGCTCTTGGAATTGATGGGTTCATAGCTCATATAGTTGACCTCAGGTGTACATCCCTAGGATCTCCCTTGTTTCATTACGGAGCCCATCTATGATATGGTATATTAGCCTTTCCTCGGAGAACCCATGGCCTGGGCAGTTGTTTAATAATGCATAATATCTTTCTAAGGCCATGTCCAAGGGTTCATGTTGCACTTGTTTCCACTCTTGGATTTGTCTCCTCAAGGATGACACTCTTGCATAAGTTTGATATCTTTTGTTGAAGAGTTCTACCATTGTTGGCCAATGTTGAATTGATTTTGGTTTTAACGACCTATACCATACTTTTTTTTGGCCAACGAGTGTAGAGGAAAGAGCTTAAGTTTTTGTCATCCATTATTAATATTGTTCCATATATAGGCATCGTAGAAGGCTTGTAGATGATGTTGCGGATCTAAATCATAGCTTCCTAAAAACTTAGGAAAGTTGTTTAAGTCAAGCCTGGGTAGACGACTTTCCTTATGATGCCTATAGGATATTCGAATAGCCTCTTGTATTTTTGCTAGGCTTGTAGTGGCCAGTAGGGCTTCATCGTCACTAGGTAGGTTATGCATTCATGAGTTGGGATGGTGTTGTCTTTGTTTATGTTCATAGGAAACCCCTACGTCAGATTGGGTAGTCCAAACTTCATCTTCATCATTGTATAATTCGTTGGTTCTCCAATGAATTGCCTTACTAGTTGTTGTGTTGTCATAGTCTTGTGAGAGAGACATTCTTATGAGTTTGTGTGTGAGTTATTTGCAATTATTATTATTATTATTTGAAAGATATATCGTCAAGGCTTTATTACAACGATGTTGGATGATGTAACTAATCTAAATAACTAACACCATCCCCAGTAACGGTGCCAATGATGAGTGGTGAGGTACCCCTACACTCAACCATATGAATATGAGTGTTTCACGCACGATCCAGTCAAACTTTGTAAACGAGCTAGTTGTGATATCTAGATAGTTACTCGTTGATCGTAGTTTGCTATCTTTCCACTTGGACTAGTATTTGCTTTGTCACGTATGGTTTAGTCCAAAGTGAGGTGTATGATGTGGTCCTAGACTAGTGCTACTCCTAGAGGCAACGGAAAGTAACTTGTTAAGCTAAGAGGAAAAGGATGAAGAGACTTTAAGCTAGCCTAAGTGCGATGAGCATCTGTTCCTTAATCATCCATACACATCTTAGACCTTGTGCACAACTACCACTGGGATTACCAAGCGCATGGCCTAGGTACGCGACTAGGATACCAAGTAGGCACACTTAAATGCTCGTGATTAAGTCGTACTCATTCTACGTTTAAGGAGTTTAGGGTGAAGAGATATTAACTATGAAAGCAATAAATAACAATAACAATTAAATAATTAAACTAAGTGAATGCTGCAATGATGAAGCAATCTCGATCTTTATTTCCAGTCATGTGTGTGTTCAAGTATGTCACACTTGAATAAAGGTGCCGCACAATTACAATCATCACACTGCGGGCATGCACTGGGGAAAAAGGGCTGAGAAGAAAAACTAACAAAAAGATCCTACTCTAATACTAACTGACTCTTGACTTTCCCATGCACCCCATTGTGTATTTATAAGTTCACATGGGAACCACGATATCGCGTATACGATATCATGAGCCAGGCCGCGATACCGTGGGTGTGATATCGGGGGTTCGATATTAGGACTCATCAAATATCAGGGGTCCAGTAACAGGGGTCCGATATCAACACCTAGTTATCAAGGGTCTGATATCAACACTTGGCAAACCACAATTCATCATAAATATATTTGTACAATAGTTATGTTGTAATATATTGGATTGTTGAGTATTTAATTGCAGATATTTGTNTTTGCTATTCATTATGATTAAGAAATTCTTTGCTATATATTTATAATATATATCTATTATTTGGCCCAAGAGAATCTCATATATTTTACAAATTAATAAAATCTCAAATTGATTCATTGAGAATTGATATTTATATTGAAAACCAAAATCAAAATAACTGTATGTTATTCAATAATAATTTTTGTGAAAAGTTCTATTAATTTAATTCATAGTGTTTTTTTCCATGATATGGACTTTACATTGCATTTTTTTACACGGCGTGGACTTTCCATCGCATTTTTCTTCATCATGCGATTGTACGTGGCATGTGATGGGCAACAAAATACACTCTCCCCTCCCCCCATTGCGCCACGGCATGGACTTTCCATCGCATTTTTCTTCATCATGCGATTTTACGTGGCATGTGATGGGCGACAAAATACACTCTCCCCTCCCCCCATCATGCCAAACGTATTGGCCTCTCGACCAAAATTACTTTAAGCCTTTTCTAATGTTTGTAATATGCAATCTATCTCTTGTTGTAAGGTTCAACCACTAAGCATTCACATTTTTGCCACATTGATTTGTTCTCCATGCCTCTTTTTTAACAATATAGTATATAATTTGTTGGTCTTAGGTACCTCAAGTGGTTAGCTCATTAGCCTCTTAGGCATGAGATTGCTAGTTCAAGTCACACTTGAGGCATCATTATGTTCCTCTAATTTGTTTTTGGACATGACCAAACCATCTAAGATGACATTTTGGTAATATCTAAAATATAAGTCACTCCAAGTCTTTCTTTAATGTTTGTAATAAAAACTCTATTATAAATCTTTTTTGGACATAACCAAACCATCTAAGATATTATTCTTGTAATATCTGAAATAGAAGTTACTTAGAGCTTTTCTTTAATATTTGTAATATGCAATCTATCTCTTCTTAACATAGAAGCATTTGCATTTTTATTCATACCTCTTTCAAAAAAAATTAAGAAATAATTTGCTAATCAAAGGTAGCTCAAGCAGTTAGCTTATTATAAAATGGTAAGCCTAGGTATCATTATTAAATGGTAAGCCTAGGTTCAATTCTACTAAGCGGTACTAACTTAAAAATTAAAAAAGAAAATTTGGAAAATGAATTTTGAAACTAGTCGAATAGCTCCAAGTAGTCTCAATGATTGTAAATAAAAATTTCAGTTCTAGTTTCATATTTCTTTGAAGATAATAAGTAAGATTGATAATAAAATGCATTATTATACAACATTAGTTATAACTTAGTTGATTGGCTAATGGAGTTTGCACCTTGAAAGTATTGGTTTGCACCCTAGAAGTATTGGTTTGAATCCCAATACTAGCATAGATTTATTCTCTCAATATGCAATTTTATTATGGCTAATTGGCTCACATGCTTTACATCCCAAAGGTATTGATTTGAATCCTAGTACTAGCATAAGTTTGTTCTTAAAATGTAGTTTTATCATAACTAATTCGCTCACATACTTTGTGAGCCCCGAGGTATTCTTGTTCAAATCCCCTACTTTTTATTCTCTCAAAATTAAGTAGGGACTCGTTCCTAATTAGATACTTGGGTATGAGATTTGATACTGGTTCCTTTGGGTGTGAGTTCAAATCCCCGTACTTTTTATTTTGAGCTTGGGTATGAGATTTGATACCGGTTCCTTTGGGTGTGAGTTCAAATCCCCGTACTTTTTATTTTCTCAAAATTAGGTAGGTAATTTTGGGTAAAATTAACATTGATTCATTTTAAGTAAACCAACAATATATCTTCTAACCGCCCACCGTGGGGCTCGAACCCACGACCACAAGGTTAAGAGCCTTGCGCTCTACCGACTGAGCTAGACGGGCTTGCTGACGTAAGAGAGTTTTGAAACTTAAAATTAAGCAAAATGTCAAGAACATCTCCGCCACGCGCACAAACACCAGATGGATTGAAATCCAAAATTTTTTGTTTCATACGCAGCGCGTGCAGTAGGTGCAAGTCAACCCATTGCTGACGGGCGCTGCAGGATTTATGGCCAAATGCATACATGCGCAGCAGAAATCTACTCATTTATCCACCATATTTTTCTATTCTATATTATTAAAAAAGATGTTCTGAACAGTGGACTAGACCACGAGCCTTTAAGAATTTCTACACGGAAGCAGTGTCGCAGCATTCGGAAACTTTCAACAAAATCAGTTGTGAAACCTTGCACCAAAATTTTCCAGAATATCCAAGTTCGGAATATTTCTTGTGACAGTTTCATCCCATTTTCAGATCGAACGCTTATTCTTAAGGTATCTAGATTGCGTTTCTTTTCCTCAATCACGACGATCAGAGCGATTGTTATTTATCATTTTAAGTTTACTTCCGTTCGATTGCTAATTCTGCCGTGTGTAAAGTGCTGTGTCTTATATAGTATCCATGCCAAAATGTTTTTTAGACCTTTGGAGTTTACGAGTTATAAATTCATAGATACGTGTTTACTGTTTTCAGTTTGCAGTTAAGAAATTTACCTAAGGAGATCTTTTTAGTGTTGTTATAAGAAATACTGCATCTCCTTCAACAGTTCATGAATTCATACGCTACAAGGCAGGGCCAGAAGATAGTTTCAACGAGCTTGATCTGCATTATTTTAGAGCGTTTAACTTGTTCTCCAGTTGCTTACAAGTTGTTGATGCTTAGCTTATTACATTTAATTAAATGCTATTATCTTCAGTGAGGTGTTAGCCTTGTAGCAAGGGTCTTGGCCTGGTAATTTCAGATCATAGGTTTGATTCTACTCAGTAGAACTGAGTTATAAATTTTAAAAAAAATTCCATAAAAGGAATTCTGAAGATTATGTATAGATTCAAAGGGTTCTCAGTGAAGATAATTAAAAATTCAGTTTCAGTTTTATTTTAACTTTCATTACAATCAAACTTAAAGCAAACTTCTCCACTAAATTTCTTTGTTTGTGTGCATAAATCTTCGGCTATAAAACTGGTGACCTTGAAAGACATTTTGGTTTTTTACCTCCTATGGCAAGCGGCAGTGGCGATAATATATTCTTGAACAGAAGGGCGTGCATAGTTGGGGCAGGATTAAGTGGCCTTTTGGCAGCCAAATATCTATTACAACATAACATCAAACCGGTTGTGTTTGAAGCAAAGGAAAATGTTGGAGGAGTCTGGAGACAAACTTTCTCATCAACAAAACTTCAAACTCCTCGGTTGGGTTTCCAGTTCAGTGATTTTCCCTGGCCACAAGACGTTACTGCAGATTTTCCTGGCCACGACGAGGTGGTGGATTATTTGGAGAGATATGCACAGCATTTTGGAGTACTTGATTGCGTCAGGTTTAACAGCAAAGTAGTAAAGGTTCAACAGAGTAATAAGCCTGGTCTTGCCTCTGTAGGGATATGGGGTAAAAATGGAGGTCCGTTTCCTGATGATGCAGTCTGGGAGGTTGGAGTGCAAAATGTACAGACAGCATCATATGAATTTGAAAATCAAATTGAGGTAATGATTTGATTCTTATCATAATCTTTTCTGTATTGAAATTTTTATTTTACATCTTCTCAGAACCTTTTGTTTACATGACTTCTGAATTTTTCTGACTACGTTAAATGAAAATGTTAATAGAGCTTTGATAGATAACAGAATACTGCCATCTTGTATACGTTAAAAAATATAAGACTATGTAGTCAGGTATACAGCGGGCCATTGTAAATTATGATCAAATTTTCGCTAGCTTAATACTTTAGTCAATTTAGACTGGATAAAGGGAGAAAAAATGATTATATATTTAGGTTAATATGAATGGTCCGTAAAAGGAAACTTTCTTTGGGTTTAATTAAAAAGGAAAATTGTTTGCATATAAGTTGAGGTCTTCCAAACAGAAAGATCCAATCAACACGCCTTTTGAAAAAGTCTTCTATTCTCATTCTTAGTTCTTAATTACACATTTAGCTCAATTATAATTTCTTCATTTTCTCATTGCAGCTCTATTAATTTTATTAACCAAATTGAGAGTGACTACGCTCTGTACAAGCAGCTATTCTACAATTACGTCCTAGAATACATGCAAATTCTGTCCAGAAAAAGGCTTTGCCGGAGACATCTATCTAGCCAAATTCTGTTATTTTCTTTTATTTTAATTTTTGCAGTCTGTTTTAAAATTCTGAGTCTCATGTAACTTAATTAATAGCTAGTTAATAACAAAGGATTTATAAAGAAACTGTAATGTTTATACAATTTGCTGCTAAAAAAATTTAGATACTACAGATTTTTAACCATGGTTGATTTTAATGAATTTGTTTGTTGTGAGCCCTTTCATCCTTCATCATACATCAGTAACGTTTGATAAATTCATAGATTTCTGTCTCCGAAGGCATGTAAAAGTAGATGTCTGAGGAATATTGCTTAAAAATGCTTCTCGAAGATTGACATTTATCTGGCCCAGCAGGTTACCATGGAGCCTTGAAACATGTACCGGATCAGTTACCCTTGGTACTACGCAAAATACTAAAAACACTAAAAACGTACTATGCAAAATACTAAAATGTTATCTGACTGATGTTCATCAAGCCATTTTATCACTTAATAGGAAAACACTTTTTAAGAGCAGGATAACTATCTATTAGTGCACTTCTGCTGGAATAATTGCTTAATCTTTTATTTGTGGTATGCGACCAAAAATCTGTCCCTTGTGATTTCGATTTGGTTTTCTACTATGACGAATCATGAATAGGACCTGACATTTTTTTGCTAAAGAGTGCTAAAGAGTACATGACAATTCCATAAAAATACTTATTGAACTTAAATTCCAAAAATACTTATGGATCTCTGAAACCTTTCCATCTTGTGCTAGCAAATTTGTTATTTTTCTAACTGGTTGAAATTGCTCATACTTGATCTACAAGCTGAGCTTTTTTGGCTATGTAGATCTGGTCTTTTTATCTATTAAAACTCCTGTGGTACAATTTGCTAATATTCATTATCATCCTAGCCTTGCCCCAACCAGATGCGGTTGGCTAGAAAGAATTGCTAATTATATTTTTTTATTTTTGATTTGGCAACAGTGGCAATATTTTGATTTTGTAGTGTTGTGCATTGGTAAATATGGAGATCTACCGAAGCTTCCCAGTTTTTCTGGAAGAAAAGGACCAGAAATTTTCCAGGGAACAGTGCTTCATGCTTTGGATTACTCTGCCTTAAATGATAAAGCTGCTTTTGATCTCATCAAAGGGAAAAGAATTGCAATTATTGGATGTCAGAGATCAGCTGTAGAACTTGCTATGGAATGTGCTGAGGCAAATCCAGGTATTTTATGTATGGTGAGATCATATGTTTGTCATCATTATCTTAGGTTTGTCCCGCTAGGTATGAGATCATATGTACTCTTGAAAATTTTTACTTTTTACAATTTTATTACATCAATAAAAACAGTTTGTAGAAATAGAAAGGTCAAATGCCTCTTTATTTTATTGACAAACATCCAATAGTTAATTTTCAGAACAACCAAATTGTATTTTAGTGCTGTTTTAATATCTTTGACGTGGTCTACCATGAAAACCTTAATGTTGTTAGCTAATAATGATTAAAAAGCTGGGAAAAAAGAAACCAACCAAAAACCTTAAAAATATTCATATTTTCATCATCCATTTTATTTGTATATGTAAAAAAAATTGATATACATCGAAAATTTAAAAAATAAAAATAAATGAATTAGTTAATATAAATGAAATGAGATATCATCATCCTAGCCTTGCCCCAAGAAAATGGAGTCAGCAGCAACAATTCAAATATTGATTCTCAATTTTTGCAAATAGTCTACAACTCTATACTAAACAAATAATACATCATTGTTACAAAAGCTATTGTTGCTGTAAGTTCACATATTTCAGAAAATCACAACATCAAATTTGAAGAATAGGATAGCCAGAAAAATTTTACTATCTTGAATTCCTATGGATTGATGTAGAACATGTTTTCCCCCATTTGTGTGCACCATGGTGAGCTCTTTTGTTTAAGCCTTTGGACAGTTGCCATTCAACAGTGAAAAGTCACCTATAATTTTAGAAATACCATGAAACCATGGGAGACTACTTCATTTGAATCATAAAAAAGTTTCCATTTAATGGCTGAAAAGTCGTGAGAAAAAGGTGCCTTGAAAAGTGACTTTATCTGAAAAGTTTGAAGGTGATCCTTTTGGCTATAGTTTTATTTTAACAAATTTACTGGGAATAGGCAAATTGCCCATTGACATAAAGCATACCAGATCTTTCCTATTCGCATAATAAGCATATCTTGAGCTTCTGGAGTCGGTCATGTTCATATTTGAAAAGAAAATATTTCATATCATAATCCAACTTTGACATAATTAATATAAAAAAATGATTTTATAGATGTTAACAGCGGGACCATCGACTGTTAGATACTGTGTCGTGTGAGAAGTGTATTACAAGTTTAATCTCAGCCATAGGCATACCTTTGCACCTTGGCTATATTGATGCCAAGAGTTCAGTTACAGGACTGTATGCCTCCAAATTGGATGTATAAACATTTATAATTTCCATTTTCAAATGCTTATGGTCTATGCTAAGTTTTTAAATGCCCAACTAAATGCAATTTAACTATGATGATGAAAATCATGACAGTAGTAAATCTTTTAAATACCTGTTTTAGTGTCCATATACTTGTAGTTGACAGATATAAAAACAAACTTATAAAGTAAGATGCTAACTCAGCTCAAATGTTTATGCATGATTATTTTAACTTCAGTCAGTAAAAATGCAATAAATTAATAATGAGTCTTTATATTGAAATTCACACAATACATACGTTAGAGAAAAATTTTACACTGGATTTTCATACAACACAGACATTAAAGGAAGACTTACAGTGACTAATATTTTGGATAAGTTACAGGAATGATATCATAGATGATTTGGTCATGTGCAAAGAAGATCAGATAGCAAACCTATAGAAAAGAGGTTACTACCTACTGTTCTAGTAAAGCCACTGGAAGCATGACCAAAAAAGACATGGGAAAAACAATTGAAAATGATTTAAAGAAATTCTACATAAACAATGATTTGGCTCTTCATAAAGGTGAATGGCGAAAAAGAACTCATGTAACTGACCTGATTCTATTCGGACAAGGCTAGGGTGATGATGATGATGATGGTGGTGGTGTTAATATCGAAAATTTATATATTTATCGTATCTGCAATTTGGTTATTGATTGTTTTCAGGGTGATCTTGATTCCGTTTTCTCTCCTTTCTGGATACCTATTGTTTTAATTATTCATGGGACTGATGGTTATATCTGATGTGAACAAGATGGCCCTCCTTGTACACTGGTGTTTAGCAGGGCACACTGGAAATTTGCTGAAATTTTAGTATGGGGGGTACCTGTTTCATATTTTATTGATTCAAGGATTGCTCAGTTTATTATAGCAAAGCCTGGCAAAGGATTCTTGCATGAATTGCAATGGAAATTACTTACACCATTGGTATGGTAACTCGGTGCTTCTTTATTTCATGGCAATGTTCTAGTAAAATTGGGTTTTCATTTAAAAAAAGAAAAAAAAACTTCAACTTAGAGCACTTAAAAAGTAACAAACAATTTTAAATTAAAAATCTCAAAATGATGAAGTGTTCCGATTTGTTGCAGATCCTGTTACAGATAACTTAGATACCAACAGTACTGGTTTTATTCCATTTCAAAGAATTACTGTCAAATAATACATTTTCAGATAGTAGGTGTGGTTCATAGCACCTGGGCACATCTATTTGAAAGAGGTTGGGTTTTCACTCATCTGTTGACCTCCCAGGACCCCACCTTAGCAGGATGAGCATTGAGCTTCTGGGTGATAATCCTTTTTAGGTGTAGATCATAGCCAACATATTTCAAACCACTAGGTAGTGCCAAGAACACAGTTCATACTTGTGCAAGAAGTTCCATGAATTCCATGAATAAAATTGTATTCAGAAGATTTAACGTGTGATATGCTTAGGCAATTAAAATTTTTTTTAAAAAAATTATGCAGGTTTATTAAATAGCAGGTTCTGTGTTCAAATCTCTTTTCTTATTTTATTAATATATTCTTTTAAAACTTGTTTAAAAAAGAAGAAGAAGAGAAGCAGAATTCAAAAGAAAATCTTGTGCTTTTAGTTATTGGCAGTTGCATAACATGATTCCAATGCAAACACTGTGAAAACCATGTTTCTACTTTCCTTGGGAATTGGGATTTCAAGTCACATGGAATTGCAGATCAAACTCAACTTAAAAACTGTCATAGACATCTTAATAATATATTTGAAAACATTCGTAGGCATGTCAATCATATGTAGAGCTGGCTGCATCATATATATGCCAGCTGTAGGTTTCATTATTGATGAGTGGCAAGGTACCCCTACACTCCACCATACGAATACGAGCGTGCACGCGCGATCCGGTCGAACTCCGCAGATTAAATGCCTTAACGCCACAAGAAACATTTGGGGTTAATCGTTCGTTGTCTTCCCAGGCTTGCTTGTATGTGTCACGGTGTATGGTTAAGCAAGTCTGAGGTATATGATTTTTTTTGGTATTTTCGGCTTGTCTTCTATGCTACCAGGAGAAGGGTTGAGAAAACTAAACTAACTCTAACTAAGATCTAAGTCTAAATTAACTAGCGTCAGCATCCGTTCCCACTTACCGGACACACCCTGAACTATGCAACTGCAGCTTACCAAACGCTAATCGTTACTGGGATCGCCACACGTAACGCAAGTGCTCGAAGTGGTCGTACTGAGGCACCTATTTAGCCTACGTGTGATAAGCAGCCGATTCCTTAGCCAGCCGTACACACCCGTGGGTGCTCGTAACTAAGTCGTACTTATCACACGATCTAGCCTAGCAATGAGCAGCCGATTCCTCAACTAGCCGTACACATCAGACCCGGGAGTTACCAAGCGCAGAATCCTGGAATACGCTACTGGGTTACCAAGCATCCAATGCTCGTAATTGAGTCGTACTCATGCATTGCGTCAAGCAGCCGATTCCTTGACTAGCCGTACACGTCCGTAGACGCTCGTAATCAAGTCGTACTTGAACGCACTAGGAAAGCAGGAAATAAAGCAATAAATGAAACCACGTGCTGCAAGGTTTATCCAAACAAGTTCGTCTTTATTGCCGTACACAACTTGGGTTCAGGTTACAAGCTGCTCGAATAAAGAGCCGTTCACTCTAGGACTCCTACTGCGGGCACATGGGGAAAAATTCTAACTCTGGAGTGATCAATCTGCCAGAGCTTCGCTACACTAGCCAGGATTGGGAAATGAAGGGAGTGCCGCCTCTTATTTATAGATATGGCGGCGGGACGCGATATCGCGTACGCGATATCGCAGGAGAAGACGCGATATCGCGTCCGCGATATCGCGGCCTAGTGAAAACCGCGTCTCATCATACCCCCATGACTGAATGAAAACTCGTCCTCGAGTTCCTTACAATAATATCAGGTAGGTATGGGATTATTAGGGAAAATGGAACTAATGGGATGACATGTGAACGGTCTTTATTACAAGACTTGACAAAAACTGGTGTTCATGACAACATGGGTGAACACCTTATTACAATGACATCAGGCCACAGTTGGCAGCTGAGAGAAAAGAGGAGAGAGAATAGAAGAGAAGAAAGAAGAAGAGTCTTGTTGCTGCCAACGCCTAGATTGCGCCTTTCGTTGTCCATCTGTAAGCGCATTATCAATTCCACTCCTTGCATGCTGCTTCAGCGCTGCTCCATTCCAAGTGTCTGCTCCAGATCCATTCCGTTGTTGTATGATTGCCATCTGCACACACAACACCATCATATATTAGCAAGGGTAATTGAATCATTAAGTAAAGCATACCTTGCTTCGGTTTAGGCTCACTGGCTAAGGTGTGGTATGGCTGATATGGATCTGGGAAAATATAGATGATGACTACCGAAGGTATAGGGGTAAGGAAGAAAAACGAAAAAATCCGGGGCTTAGGATAAAAATCGAAAAATCAGGCCCCGTACCCCCATGACTAATCGCGAACCTCCGGTAGCGTTAGAATGGAGAGAGAAAAGGAATAGGAATGATAGGTAAAAAGGGACAACTATGGCATCGATAAAAAGGATGTCATGATGGAAATGAACAAAAATGTTAATTAATTGCAAAACGTTAAGGAAAAGAAGTTAACTAATGTTCCAAATAGGAATGTCAGTGGGTCCTCCCCAAAGCAGGCTCATGCCCTTAATGCCCTGACAATCCCACATTCAAAGAGTCCGTAGGCTCGGGGAATGTCCTTTGGAAACAAGAGTTAAAGTCTTAACCGGAAGAATTTACCAAAAAGAAAACAAAGCATCAACTAAAGTATATACAATGATACAACCGGCAATGAGGTGAACAATGGAGAGAAGGATGGGAAGAAGAGAAGTGGAATGGAATCCCAAGAACAAGGTGGTGTACAGCCCCTTGTGTGTTACATGATTAATGTGACTTGGCGAATCTCATTCCAACTCTGGGCTCAAACCAACCACTTCCAGTGACTTCGCATCAATGCAGTTGGTTAAATCATCCACTTGGGTAACAAGGATGCAACTTCGAGAAGCCACCACCATTCCGACGAAACAACAGAGAGAATGGGAAGCGAGAAGGGCCTTAGTTAGAGGGAACACTTTGGTTCCATAACCAGTGCTTGCAGCCCAAATTTATTCCGTCTAAGGGGTGTGCTTTGAATCCTCACTTTTAGCTTTTTAGCTTTTTCACTTTTTTTTTCTTTTTCCATTTTTTTTTTCATTTTGTCTTCTTCTTTTTTTGTTTTGTGTTTTTATGCGTGGGGACCACACCATGCAAAGACTTCTTTATTTTTATTGTCTCAGCTTCCGATTATTGGGTTACATCGGAACGGTAAGAAAACCCAAGAAGAAAACATCCAAGCACCCAAGTGAATGACCAACACAAGAGCACCAAGTTCCCTTGAAGTCACACCCGTTTCAAATCCTTGAGTCCTTCCTTAGTTTGAGAAATGCCCAGTCACTGGTTCGTTAAAGTTCTTATTGGAAGGGAACTGTACATTTCCAAGCCAAGGGAAACCATAGACTTGATGGATGGATGGATGAAGTGATCTCATTGCCTGCCATATCAAAAGAACATACCTTAGTATCAACAATGTAACTTAAAGGTAAAAACCAAACATTAGCAATTAATGAAAAACAGTTCATCCCATCGGCCCGAACACTTATTGGGTGACGAATTTACATGATGGATGACACACACACACACACACACAAAAAGATAGAAAAATATAACGATGTTGTAAAACAAAAACAAGAAAAGTTAAAGAAATTTGTAAAACAAAAATTAGAAAAGTTAAAGAAATTGTAAAACAAAAATGTGAAAAACAAAAACGTTGTAAAACAAAAATGTGTAAAACAAAAACTGAAAAAGAACTGAGGGCCCCATATGATTAGCATAGGTGGCCATCTCCCCCATGACTGAGTTGTGAGGGAGAGATCCGAAGTAGTGAGCGCCTATTTGAATTTCTAAGCAGTGCCCAACTTCTCCCAATTGATGATCTTAAATTCAGGGTTGGAAGTTGGCGACGCTCACGTTCCAATGTGTCTATGCCACGGTTGTTGGCATGAGTTGCCTCAGTTCGTTCCATGCATATTTGTTTGCTCTTATGAGAAGCTGTCAACCACGGGGTGTCTACTACTTCTTGTGTGGTTGCTACATACAGGCATCTTTGTTGCAGAGTTTCCTGGGCACACCTGTGACATGGAGACATTTCCTCCGTGTCATCACCCGATGAATCACTGTATGTGATGCATGGAACTATCCTCTTCTCGATCTTTCCACATATGTTTATCTTGGAGATTTCCAAGGAAAGATCACGGATCCTAAGGCATGCATCTACTGTGCTTAGCCATGCCCTTCCCATTATAATTGGGAAGTCCCCTTCGTTGTTGTTAACATCGATCACTAGGAAATCCGCTGGGTAGGACCAACCACACACAGTGGTGATAACGTCCTCCACCAAACCCAAGGGAATAGTGATGGACTGGTCTGCCAGCTCTAGTTGGATGTTGCTCTTCTTAAGTTGGGGCAGGTTCCAGGCGTGATACATCTTTCGCGAAATTAAGTTGACTCCGGAACCTGAGTCAAGAAGAGCTCGATGTGGTGCATTCCCAGCGATCTGCAAATGAATAAAGGGACTCCCAGGATCAGTTAGTTTCCTGGGAAGGTGGCCTACCTTGATCCAGTCAGTTACGGTATGTGTTAGCATAACCGTATGCGTTACATTCCCTTGGACTGAAGGGTGCTCCGAAGTGTTAGTAGTTAGAGGCCTATACATATACCCGTCCGCTTGTTGTTGCGAGAGCCTATCCGGGCTCCTAGTTCTGAAAAAGGGTCTCTTTTTTGTACAGTTATCGCCAGAACTAGTGTCCGGTTGGATATTTACACTCTGAATATTTACAGATCTCGCGGCGTGACGTTGCTGCGGTTGGGTAGGTAATTCCCCTTGCATTGTTGGAGCAGGAGGTGTTATGGGAACTACTTGAGGAAAAGGTGCGGGTGGAGTTAGAGGATGGACAGAATGTGGAATGTCTCCCGGAGGAGAAGGAGTCCTTCTGAAGTACTCCCGAGCGTAGTAGTGACGGCGTGGAGTGTGACTCATAGCGTCACCTGGAGAAACTGGCTGCTGCACATAATAACCATAAGGATCAGGCTGCCGGTAAGGGTATCGATGTGTTGGCTGTGGCATCCCCCATGACTGTGGGTATTGCCACTGCTGATGTTGCTCGATGGGCTGCGGAGGTGTTCCACTTGGATAATACGTCAAGGGTTGGTGGAACTGCCTCGGGTTACCTTGTGGATAAGGTAACCTTCTGGGTGTTTGCCGTTGATTAAGTCTTGGATTTAATGCATACACCCCAGACTCCTGCAGATGTGAGATGATTGGACAACATCCCTTAGGATGGTCATAATAGCAGACCTCACATCCACCGTCATTGTCTGAATCAGAATTTTCAGCCTCATCGGAGTTAGAGATTTTTCCCTTACCCTTGTTATGTGCAGGGTTAAAGTTTCTCCGCATGTTTTTGCTTTTATCACTACTTTGCTCATCCTTAGACTCTTCTACGATTTTCAAAACTGTTTCTATTCGTGAGTCTAAGGAATCCCACATTTGGTCTACCTTAGCCGATACCTCCGTTGTTAACTTTTGGATCGGCACAGTTTTCCTGTTCACCAACTCTTCGAGTGGTGACTCATCCTCCTCATCACAGAATTTCACTCCCTTCTTACGAAGGGAGGGATCACGGTTGTATTCCTCCGCACTTTCTCTTTTCCGTAGCTCACCCTCTTCTTGCGCTACTTGTTCCAACAATACTTCAACTTCATGGGCTCTTAGTTGGGAGAGTCTCCCTTGGGCGTAAGTCCCAAGAGTTCTTCTCGTTTCATTTCGTAGCCCATCCACGAGGTGGCGAAGTTGATCCCGCTTAGCGTACCCATGGCCCGGGCAACGATGTAGCAATGTGTAGTAACGGGCCATGGCAGCATCCAAGGATTCATAAGCTCCTTGTTTCCAGCCTTGGATCTGCTTACGCAAGTTGGACACTCTGGAGTACGTTTGGTATTTGTTGTTGAATAATTCGAGCATCGTACTCCACCTCCTGATGGTTTCCGGTTCTAAGGACCGGTACCAGCTTTCTGCTTCTTTAGTGAGTGTCCTTGGGAACAACTTGAGTTTCTGCCACTCATTGTCTATGTTCTGCAAGGCACAGGCGTCGTGGAATGCCTGTAAATGATGTTGAGGATCAGCGTTGTATCCCCCTTCAAAACGTGGGATATTATTTATATCCAAACGCTTGATCCTACTGTCTTTCAAATGCCTTGTGGGAATCCTAACTGCCTCTCTAATGTCAAGCATACTTCGGGTTGCGAATAGGGGTTCGTCATGATCATCTCTTTCATGACGTCTGTGATGTCTACGTTGTGGTTCCCTATTCTCCCTACGTCCTTGTCCTTGTCCTAACTCCTCTCGACCTTCTTGTCGAGGCATTTCATCTCTTCTACCTTTACTTTCCGCGTTATGCTCATGGTGGCTGCGCCCAGATGTGGAAGGAGAGGGTGAATGATGTGATGAAGGGGAAGAAGAAGGGGATCCATCACCATGGTGATGTTTCTTGCCTTCTCTTCGGCTGCTTCGGCCCCGATCGTTGTGACGATCAACGAGTCCGTCATTAGTGCGAGTGATTGTTCCTGCCGTGAACAGCTGGTGCTCACGGGGATCAGAGCCTGGAATATGTATCGTTGATCTAAGGCCCTGATGCCTAACCTCTTCACTAGAGTGAGGAGGAGGAACATCATTTTCTAAGAAACCCATCGTGAGGGGTTCCTCTTCTCCTATTTCACTAATGACGTGGGGAACCTTGCCCTTCAATAGTGAATGTTGGCTCTCCTGCCTTGCATCCCGAATACGTTGGGCATTTGTGGGATGATAATCCCTTGTGTCATAATCATCCAAAACGTATTCAGCAAGCAGCTCATGCATGCCATACTGTACCAAAGCACGGGAAAGCATGTTGGGAGCGGATCGATCTGGGGGTAACACGATGTTACCTTGCATGTCTCTCCACCGCAGTTGCTCATCTTGATGGAAAACAAAGGTAAAATCTGGCACATACTCATCGGGATGAGTATATGTGACCTTAGACTGTTGAGGACATGGTTGATTTCGGTTATGCGTATGATCCTGACTTTCTCCTGTATTGTCCTTAGGTGAGTTGATTTCATGAGAAGAAGCCATTTCTAATGGTGTGCTAACTTTCACCGTTATTTATGTTCTTGATTAACTGATTAACCCTAAGGTTCGTTTTAAGCTCACAACGATGTGAGTGATATCCCTTATGTTAAATTGGCGAAAAAACACTTAGTCCCCGGCAACGGCGCCAATGATGAGTGGCGAGGTACCCCTACACTCCACCATACGAATACGAGCGTACACGCGCGATCCGGTCGAACTCCGCAGACTAAATGCCTTAACGCCACAAGAAACACTTGGGGTTAATCGTTCGTTGTCTTCCCAGGCTTGCTTGTATGTGTCACGGTGTATGGTTAAGCAAGTCTGAGGTATGTGATTTTTTTGGTATTTTCGGCTTATCTTCTATGCTACCAGGAGAAAGGGTTGAGAAACTAAGCTAACTCTAACTAAAGATCTAAGTCTAAATTAACTAGCGTCAGCATCCGTTCCCACTTACCGGACACACCCTGAACTATGCAACTGCAGCTTACCAAACGCTAATCGTTACTGGGATCGCCACACGTAACGCAAGTGCTCGAAGTGGTCGTACTGAGGCACCTATTTAGCCTACGTGTGATAAGCAGCCGATTCCTTAGCCAGCCGTACACACCCGTGGGTGCTCGTAACTAAGTCGTACTTATCACACGATCTAGCCTAGCAATGAGCAGCCGATTCCTCAACTAGCCGTACACATTAGACCCGGGAGTTACCAAGCGCAGAATCCTGGAATACGCTACTGGGTTACCAAGCATCCAATGCTCGTAATTGAGTCGTACTCATGCATTGCGTCAAGCAGCCGATTCCTTGACTAGCCGTACACGTCCGTAGACGCTCGTAATCAAGTCGTACTTGAACGCACTAGGAAAGCAGGAAATAAAGCAATAAATGAAACCACGTGCTGCAAGGTTTATCCAAACAAGTTCGTCTTTATTGCCGTACACAACTTGGGTTCAGGTTACAAGCTGCTCGAATAAAGAGCCGTTCACTCTAGGACTCCTACTGCGGGCACATGGGGAAAAATTCTAACTCTGGAGTGATCAATCTGCCAGAGCTTCGCTACACTAGCCAGGATTGGGAAATGAAGGGAGTGCCGCCTCTTATTTATAGAAATGGCGGCGCGACGCGATATCGCAGGAGAAGACGCGATATCGCGGCCTAGTGTAAACCGCGTCTCATCAATTATGATCAATTATGCGTGAATATTTGTGGCAACACTCAGCTTGCATCATGGCTATATCTTTATCTGAAATTCAGTATCTTATGCTGCCACAAAACTTCAACGATTTGCGCACACAGGAAAGTTGGTCTGCACTTCTGTGTAAAAAGAGCATCATCATCAAGGAGCTCAAGGAAGTTCACTTGTAGGGTCTTAGTAATGCATATTGCTTTATACATGATTTTGATGTATATCACTTATGATACTCGGGAGTTGAACTCGAAAGGATATATCCACCGACACTTAATGATGGTATCTATGTTGGAAAAATGAAGACAAATACATTAATTGTTGTATTTCCTTTTATGTTGCATTTGATGTGGGGATGTGTTTTATCCCACATGTATTAGGATTGGGCTTTGGTCCTCATGTTTCCTCATAAATAGGAGGCTTGGTGTTTTATCCCACACGTATTAGGATTGGGGTTTGGTCCTAATGTTTTTTCATAAATAGAAGGCTTGGGGTAGCCTTTAGGGTGTGCTTTGAAGTGAAAACATTGTATCAAGGTTTTACCTTGGAGACGTGAGTCTTGTTGGTGTTGATCTGAGATCTATTGGAATAACAGATTGGGTGTTTGGAAAAGTTACAAGGATGGCTTGTGTCCTGAAGATTTGAGAAGAATAGAAGGCAGATCAGCATTGTTGTGGAAGTAGGGTAAAAAGGGCCCGAACCACATAACTCTCTGTGTTCTTGTGCTATTTTTACTGTTTTCATTCTGCTTTCATTTTGTTATCAGAGCAAATGTTTGCTAGAGTTTAGAACGTTTTGAGTGATTTATAGTGTTTCTTGACCTGCTACAGCGCAATATTTTGCCTTTAATGATTTATTTAGATATGTAGGGTTCTAATAATTTCTCTTTTGTAGTGTGTTTTCAGATCGAATTGTTTTTAGATATGATTATAACAACTGGTATCAGAGCTAGATTTAAAGAGATGGAGAGGCTGCAAACAACAGAAAGATTGGTAGGAAGTGGAACGTTTGAAGCATTTTGATAAAAGCTGTTTTAGCACAAAGGAGTGCGAAGAGGCCCTAGAACCCTCCCAACCAGCAGGAATGTCAAATGTTGATTAGAGGAAAATTAAGACTAGGGCATTATTTTTCATTCATCCAACCCTAAGCAATGGGATTTTGGCCTCAATCAAACCTGATATGGATCTGCATGATCTGTGGCAAACACTGAAGAATAGGTTTGAATACCTTTCACATTTATCAGAAAGTATTAGGTTTGAATACCTTTCACATTTATCAGAAAGTTTTTAGATGCAAGAAGAGATCTGATGTGTCTTTTCAAGATCATTTGGATGAGATGATGGGAAATCTGAATAAGTTGAAGGAATATAAAATTGCTATTCCAGTTTAGTTAAATCCTATGCTTTGTTAGACTCCTTACCTGATTCCTGGTCTGCAGTTGTGACATCTATTACTACTTCTATGAGTGTTTCATCTATGACATTTGAACAGGTTGTGTCTACCCTTCAGGATTCAGAAGGAAGAGTAGATAAGTCTTCTAGATCTGAAAATGTTCATGTAGCAGAGGAAAGAGGTAGAAGTAAGAGACATTTCCCAAGTAGGGGGAGAAGCACGGACAGAGGAGTATCACATGGTAGAACTCAAACTCAAGAGTGCTGGTATTGCAAGAAGAAAGGTCATTTGAAGAAGGATTGCTTTGCATGGAAAGCACAGAAAAATAAAGGAAAGGAGAAGAAGTCAGAAGAAGGAACATCAGAGGTA
>MNCI01029727.1:16868-96409 GCA_015680685.1 Gnetum montanum | reverse complement strand
ACTTTCATAGATGATTGTACAAGGAAGGTTTGGGTTTATATGCTGAAATCAAAAGATGAAGTGTTTTCAGTTTTCAAAACATTTGTTGCAAGAGTAGAAAATGAAACATGTCTGAAAATAAAATGTTAACAAACTGATGATGGTGGGGAGTACACTTCTAAAGTATTTGCTGATTTTTGCAACATCAAAGGAATTAGGCACATTCGTACCCCTCCTAGCACACCATAGGAAAATGGAGTTGCTGAAAGATGCAACAGAACATTGCTGGATCGTGCTAGAACAATGGTTTCAGGTGCAAGCCTACCTAAGACATTTTGGGGAGAGATAGTTATGACTACTGCATATTTGGTGAACAGGTCTCCACATTCTTCAATTAATAATGATGTTCCAGAAGTTGTTTGGAAAGGTAAAAACGTTTCATACAGTCATTTAAGAGTTTTTGGATGTGAGGCATTTATGCATATTCCAAAGGAAAACAGAACTAAGTTGGAGGACAAGGCTAAAAGTTGCATATTTGTTGGATATGGAGAAGATGAGTTAGGATTCAGACTTTGGGATTCTGAATTGAAATGTGTAGTGAGATCAAGGGACGTTAAATTCAGAGAAAATGTGATGTTTAGTGAGCTGCAAAAGAAAGACAAGGACAGAAATGACTCAAAAAGCATAAGGACTCCTTTTAGCGTGACTAAAGAAATTGAAAATGATGAAATTCATGGATTTTCCAGATCTGGAAACTTTGGACAACATGCTGAAAGTACATGGCAGCAAGCTGAGAACTTAGGACAACAAGGAGAAAATGCAGGACAACAAGAAAATGACGTAGAAGATAATGAACAACAAGCTACAGATATGTCTCATTGGGTTAGAAGGTCAACCAGAACTACCAGACCTCCTGACAGGTATTCTCCCTCATTGAATTATGTACTTTACAGCAATAGTGGTGAACCAGGAACAGTGAAGGAAGCCATGACATGTGTTGATGCCACAAAGTGGAAGGCAGCTATGAATGATGAATGGGAATCACTCCAACAGAACAAAACCTGGGAGCTAGTTCAGTTGCCAAAAGGGAGAAAACCCTTGGAGTGCAGGTGGCTATACAGAATTAAATTAGAGGCAAATGGGGATAAACGTTTCAAAGCTAAGTTGGTGGTGAAAGGCTATGCACAGAAACCAAGTATTGACTTTTAAGAAATTTTTTCTCCTTTAGTAAAACACTCTTTTATACGTTTAGTGTTATCATTGGTGGCTTGCATGGACTTAAAGTTGGAACAACTTGATATAAAAACAACATTCCTTTATGAAGATTTGGAGGAGGAAATTTACATGAAACAACCAGAAGGGTATGAAGAACAACAAGATTCAGGTCTGGTTTGTAAACTGAAAAAGAGTTTATATGGTTTGAAATAAAAGGTTTGATACTTTCATGAAGAAGCTATCTTATCAGAAAAATAACCTAGACCACTGTGTGTATTTTTCTGGAGATGTTTCAGGTAAATTTACAGTGTTGTTGTTGTATGTTGATGATATGCTAATTGCTGGAAATGATATAGCAGAGATAAAACATTTAAAATTGGAAATGGGCAAAGAGTTTGCTATGAAGGATTTGGGACAGGCAAAGAAAATTCTTGGTATAAATATTTACAGTGATAGAAAAAGGAAAAAGTTGTGGTTGAGTCAGGAAGATTACATTGGAAAGGTTCTAAAGCGTTTCAACATGGAGGATGCAAAACCTGGTATACATTTATTTTTGGTGGTGCAACAGTGAGTTGGTTGTCACGTCTACAACCACTAGTAACTTTATCTACAACTGAATCAGAGTACATAGCCCTCACAGAAGCATGCAAGGAGATGTTATGGATGAAGAGATTTTTGTAGTCTATTGGATTAAAACAACAAAGGTATGCTGTGTTTTGTGATAGTTTGAGTGCAATCCATCTTGCAAAGAATTTTGCCTTTCATGCCTGGACAAAACATATAGATGTTCGATTCCACTTCATAAGAGAAATCATAGAGGATGGCTTGGTGCATGCTCAAAAGGTCCATACAAAGCTCAACGTTGTTGATGCTTTAACAAAACCAGTGATAGCTGAAAAACACATTTTCTGTAGGAAGAAGCTTGGGATTACTGAAGCTTAATCAGAAGTGCACGCCTCTTGGTTGGTTGGATTTGTCTTCAAGGGGGATTTTGTTGGAAAAATGAAGACAAATACATTAATTGTTGTATTTCCTTTTATGTTGCATTTGATGTAGGGATGTGTTTCATCCTACATGTATTATGATTGGGGTTTGATCCTCATGTTTCTTCATAAATAGAAGGCTTGGGGTAGCCTTTAGGGTGTGCTTTGAAGTGAAAGCATTGTATCAAGGTTTTACCTTGGAGACATGAGTCTTGTTGGTGTTGATCTAAGATCTGTTGGAATAACAGATTGGGTGTTTGGAAAAGTTATAAGGACGGCTTGTGTTTCGAAGATTTGAGAAGAATAGAAGGCAGATCAGCATTGTTGTGGAAGTAGGGTAAAAAGGGCCCGAACCACATAACTCTCTGTGTTCTTGTGCTATTTTTACTGTTTTCATTCTGCCTTCATTTTGTTATCACAGCAAATGTTTGCCAAAGTTTAGAATGTTTTGAGAGTGATTTATAATGTTTCTTGACCTGCTACAGCACAATATTTTTCCTCTAATGATTTATTCAGATCTGTAGGGTTCTAATAATTTCTCTAGAGCATTTGTAGTGTGTTTTCAGATCTGATTATAACAATCTAATTATCTCTTGTCATGCATGTAGCAACCAGCAACCATTGTCCAAAACAAGTATCGTATTAAATAAAAGTCTATACAAGGGTTTTCAGTGCCACAACTGAAGAAATGGTTAGCTCATCATATAAATGACCAGTGTTGGGAGCATGTAGGGTTTTTGGCTAAAATGAAGGCTAACTGAGGGGGCTTGTTCTGAGCTTTGAGGATGCAGGAAATAATTCAGTGCTGATTGTTATGTCATGACGTTCATGTCAAGCTTTAATCTTAATTCATGTTCAGTGTTAGATATTTTAAGATACCAGCATTTAAAAATGAATTGAAACATAAAATACTGAGTCGAAAGAAATGTGCAGAAATATAAAATCTGTAATGTCGTGGAGCTAAATTATCATTTTTCCTGCATATTTTAAACAAGCTACTCTGGCTATGATGAAACAGGAGATACTGGCAGAAAGAGATGTCAATTTTTTAATTTTTTGTTTCTGATGATAATAATTTTTTTATTTTTTAACTTTTATCATTTTTCTTATAACTTTTAATTTTTTTTCATTTCCTATAAAGTAGCCGGTTTTATTATTGTATCTGTTATATCTTTAAAATTAATTTTTCTGTTTTCTTTTATTTCCCCTAAAACTAGCCTTTTCTTCCTAAAACTAATTGTTGTAGGGTACATCTCAACTAGCTTAACTGTAATGCTATTTATTTTCTTTCTTATTGTTGAGAAGTCAATTACAAGATGATGAATGTAATATGATTCAAAACGGCTTGCAAAAAAATATGCAAGTTACGGACAGTACAACTTTTTTGTTAATTTTTCAAAGTATCTGCTGTTGCAAAATGAGAAATGTGTAACCCTGAAATATTTTCTTATCACGTCTTTTTTATTGAATCAGAGATGGGCAGTTTCGAAGATAGTGGAACTTTACCTCCTTTGGACTCTGCCCTTGAAAAAATATGGCCTTGATCCCCAACATAGTTTTATTGAAGATTTCTCCTCTTCAAATATTTGCATGTTGCCAGATGGTTTTTTTGCCATGGCAGAAAAAGGGTGCTTACGATTTCAAAGGGCTCCATCTTGGACATTTGTTGAGAAGGGAATCCTTGTAGGTGATGGATCAGAGGTAGAAGCTGATATTGTGGTCATGTGCACTGGATATGATGCTGACACAAAGCTGAAACGTATACTTTCACAGCCGTTAGTAAATATCCTTGAGCAATCAGATGATCTTATTCCCTTGTATAGGTCCGTTTCTTTTCCACAATTTTTAAATCTAAAATCAATTAATTATTCAAGTTCTGTAATTATTTTCTGGCGTTAAAAAACACAGGGGCATCATTCATCCTAGGATTCCTCATATGGCAATCCTTGGTTACAGTGAGAGCATATCAAATTTGTTTTCTACAGAGATGCGTTCCCGATGGCTGGCTTGCTTTCTTTCTGAAAAAATCACACTTCCAAATGTCCAGGAAATGGAGGACGATATTGAAAAATACAACTTGCTTATGAAGAGACTCTCACGATTCTATGCAAAATCATCTCATGCTGCATTTCATATATGGCAGAATGGTGACATTTGCAGGGATATGGGCTGGAATCCTTACAGAAAACAAAACTGGTGGAGTGAACTGTTCACACCATACAGCAATTATGACTACCAGATACCTCCAATGGAAGCAAACTGACCAATCGTTCATGCCAGTAGTTGTCCCCGAAGAAATGATTTTTTAAAAAAATTTAATTAACATTTATTTTGAAACTAGTTTCCATGTAATACTGTTGTATATTGTATTGTTGTACGAATAATTCAGATGCCTTTGATATGTCTTCTTTAAGAAGCTTCTGGATTATTGCATGATTGTGGCTAGAGTGCATCAAAAGAATTTCAGCTTTTCCATTATGGTATCAATTTGAGTGTTTTAAGTTATTTTGGTAACCATGTGACCTAAATTTGAATATTTTTTAGATAAATTTTATTAATATTTGCCAATACTTGTTTATGTTGAGTAAAGTAATTGTTATTTGGAGTGATGGTAAGGTGTTTGTTTTTAAAGTTAGAAGGTGTAGGTTCAAGTTTGGGTGCAGCCTACTTGAAGAGGTTAGATACATCCATTGCCTTTGAGGACTTGCAGGATGAGCATTGGGGCTTTGGGTGATGATCCTTTTATTTATGTTGAGGAGCTCCATTTTATGTACATAGTCAAGACATATCAACCATACAACCATTTGGAGTTCATTAACCAACAGCTCATAGCATGTAGCTAACATAATACATTATAAATATCTCTTGATATCTCATGTGTGATTAGAATTGGCAATGTCTTATTGATACATTATAAAAATTATGGAGTGGGACTATAAGAACCTAAAAATAATATTAATAATAAGGAAAAAACTTCAGAGGACATCACATGTTTATCATTGAATAGAAAACACTAAAAACATATGGAAATGGAACTGGAAATGCTTAATTACAGATCATAAAGGGTCTATAGAACAAAAATTTTTCATTACAAGGGTTTGATATGGTCATGATGGGTTTTGAATACCTCATCAAGAAAATGACCTAGAATTGACATCTCCAACTCAAACAAATGTGGTAAAGTGATTGCTTGAATACTATATTTAAGAGTATTAAAAAAAGGACAATTTAGAGAGATATGTTGTTCATCTTCCACTCTTGCATGTATACAAAATCTATAGATGCATTTTTCTCTTTGAAGATTAGTCCACTCCTTGTTTCAATCAATAGATAGTGAGATCCCACATAAGCATGTGTGATTACCATCTTTATTAGAAATAGTAGCAGAAAAATATGTAGGTATTTTTGTTAATGATCATCCTCAAATATGTAGGTATTTTTGTTAACGATCGTATGGAGTTTGAGCCTTTACTTGAAATTCTTGCAATGAAAATTGTGCTTGGACATATTTCAAATGTTTCCACTAAGCTTTAGGTAAATTGAGTTCCCAAGTTTCACAACTGTGTAATAGAACTGGCTGAAGAAGTTGATTTGACATTTTCTTGTCGACATCCCATACCTAAATCTATTCTTGTGCACATTTACTACAAACTGAATATAAAGCATGGATACAGTTTAAAACCCTTTGAGCAACACAATCTTGCCAAAAATATCCATTTGAAACTGAGATGCTTAAATACTTATATAAGGAGACAATTTTAATTTTCTTTGACCCAATATAAAAATCATTTGCAAAAGATCTTATACCACACATCATTATTTTGGTTTTGCTAACATTGCCTTTCATGAGACAATATCAAAATCATTTAAAATTTAAACCATAAACTTCATTTGAACTTCAATTTTTGCTATAAGAATTGCGTCATCAACAAACATTAAAATGGAATGGGATGATTTGTTACCTTTCAAAGTAGAAGACTTGTGCTAGTTTCAATACGTACACTCCTAGCTTGCATATCTCATAGCAAGACAAATTCTCGAAAGTAGTTCTTTAGGATTCACAAGAATGTGGTTGGTATTTTCAAGGGATGCAATGGTTGAGAAAATGGAATATCTCTTGGGAGGACATGCAGCGAAATCCTAATCATATTCACCAAGTAGTCAAGCAAAAGGTTTTAATGCAAATGGTCTAATGTGGAAGGCAAGTGACAATGTTATTTACACCACATTAGATCTAATAAACTAAATGTAGACGATCACCATCTCTCAGTTGCTATTCCCATCAAGTATCAGAATGCCATCATCAAACTTCCCTTAAGTTCTTATCATCTTAGAATTGAAAGTTGAAGATGGATTCAATTCCCTCGAGAAGAATGCATTTGTAGGTTGTGCAAATTAGGACCCATTGAAGATAAGTTATATACATTACTTTCTTGTGTTGTGACTACCCATTTAAGACAAGTTATGATGTTATAGCAAAAATCCTATATGATTTGTTTTTGATTCTCCCATTGGTGCTTGGTCATTTTGTTGAGTCTATCTTTATTTTTCATAAAAATATAGTATCTATCCAACAAAACCTATGGGTCTTTGGATGTAATAAAGGTTCATTTCAAAATATTCATGGAAAATTTCTAACTTTAATAGAATCCAATGCAATATAGGATATCCATTGTTCTAATTCATCAATGAAGATGCTAAATAAAGTGGATGAAAATGAACATCCTTGCTTCACTCCTATATTTCTATTTAGAATAAATTTTCCTTCATGTTATTATTCAAAAACATAATTTGTATTAAACTATACAACTTTTGAATAGTAGATAGAAGTTCTTTAGGAATATTAATACCTTGTAACCACCTCCACAATTTATATTGAATAACAAAGTTATAAGCTTTGGAAAAATCCACAAAGTAGAGATAAAATTTATTAGAGAGTCATTTAGCTAGGTCCATACAATGCCTTAATGTAATCAAGTGATCCATTATGGAACAATGTTGCCTGAAACTAGCTTTTGAAATTGCCCAAACATTGGTTAATTCTACCTAACTATTAAGCCTTTTTTCAAGGATATTACCTAATAATTTTGCAAGCAGGTGATTGACCATAATGAGCTTATAGTTGCTAAGGTTATTTTTATCACTTTTTTCTAACAACATTACTATTCAATTGATGCACCAATCTTCTGAAAGCCCATTCTAGAGAATTATATTTAAAAGTTTACAAACTTCTATACAAACCATGGTACTCCCCATTTAAGAAACTTTGCATATAAAATTGAACCATCTATTGCTTTGCCAGAACCTACTTGAGCTAACCCTTCTTTTGTCCTAGTTTGAGTAATGTATAGAGGTGCTTCAGAGGTGGGGTGGGTATGGATAGCTTGTTCATGTTTAAAGAGAGCTCTAAAGAAATCAATAACAGCTGAAAAATTAAAATTCCAACTTCTTTTGTCTTTTTGTTGAAAATGTTGCCAAAATACTTTAGGATTTTTCTTAATTTTATTGAGGAGTTGTGCTTGATGTTCTTGATAAATTTCCTTTTCTTCCACCGAATAAGATTCTTATTTACTTTAATAACCTTTGGATCATGATTAGCTTTTTTCACGTGCAATCATACTTATATACACCTAGTGTTAGACCACAAATGTTTTTGCCTAACTTTTAACAATGATGTCACATTAGAGAAAGCCATGACTAAAATTTAATTATCACCAAAGAGAGTGATCCCATTCTTATCAATATTTACATCAATCTCAACATTCCTACTTCAATTTATAATCTTCTTTTCTTGCTTCCTCTTTCGCTCCCCCACCCTCTATATTCTTTGCCTTGCTGTCTATGGTTTTTGCCTTGTATTGTCCATGCTTAACCCCTTTTTATTGTATTGAGAACATATAATTTTGTTTTCCAAACATGCAGTCTAGCTAGTTGGATCATAGTTTGAGAAATCTAAGATTAATTGCAAGATCTACGATATATTGCAATGCAACCTTGAAGTCGATTCAAAAAGCATTTATAAACTAAAATAGAGATTCTAGGGCTTAGTAAATAGGGCATGAATAGGGAAGCCTTGTTAAATGCCATTAAATTGAACATGTTCTCTTCTTAAATGTCTAGTTAAATGCCATCTAATTAACCATGTTCTCTACCTAAAGATATATTAGTTGTAGTTTTTGGTATTTGTTGTAAGTTGGGGTATCGTTGAGGTAGAGAGTAATGTTAGGTTGATCATAAGGGAAGGAGAGGTTGGGTAGGAATTAGCAACTATAGGCAAGTAGTATGAGCCAAAGAAACCAACAACATTATCAAATACATAGAATTGCTTGTGGTGAGTGCTAACACTTTGACATTTATGTATGTGATCATCTATAGTGTCATGGGAGTGATTTAGGTTGTGTTTGCTTGTGCATATAGGCAGTTGGTTCTCGTGGGGGCTTGGTGGATGTGAGGGAAGTAGGGGTTGTTTTGTGGGAGTCAAAGGCATTAGTAGGTCAAGAGGATTAGGGTTGGTGATTAGGGAAAGGATGGACTAGGAGGTGGGGATCGTAGGGAAGTTGTTAGTAGGGAATTTTTTTCATTTGTAAACTCTATTATTGTTGTGTTGATAATATTTTGTAATTCTACATTATATAACTTATAATATTGGCAACAATTAATATTAAAGTTGTAACAAGTGGTATTAAAGTTATGTTGTGATTTGAACCTATAATAAGTTGCGCGTTTTGCTTTATTGGTTAAGCATGTTGAGTTTGTTACAAAGTGGTTTGGATTTGCATATTATTTTTCTATTGCAATGCAAATTGTCTTTTTTTTTCTAGTGGGAGCCATGTATATAAGACAGTAAAAATGTCTAGTTTTTGTTCTCATTGATGAATGAAATAGACGAAAAAAGAAAAGAGACCAAAATTAAGACATTATGGTGATATTGGGCATGTGAAATGGAATTGCTTTGTTTTGAAATGTGTTGATGTCATCATTGATAATGTATGTTGTAACCTTTGGTATGTTACTATTGAAAAGACATTTTGGTATGCTAAGTGATGGCTACAAATAACTCTTTGTTTTGCTCAAGGTTTAAGATGGTATGTTTGTTTTTGGTATAGTATTAGAAAGTGGTGGTGTAATGCTATCTCATGCTGACATATTGTTTATGTTAGAGGAGGCCTAGTCTATTAGTATGTTTTATGTAGACTTGCTCCTGAGATGGTTATGTATGCATCTCTAATATTTTTTGCTTGTTATGAAAAACATGTTGCTTGATGAAGTTGTTGTAGCTTGGTTTTCATTAGTTTGAGTAATGTCTTTAAGTGGGAGCTTGTTAAATATGTGAAAATAAATCTTTAGTTAACTTAAGTTGTACTTCACTTTTTATTTAACGTTCATTTTATTTTAAGATTTATTAAAAATTATTGTTAGATATCTAAAACTTGGTCTTACAAAAAAAAGTGAAGATATGCCAAAGTAAACTATGTGTTGTTTCTATTATTGTAACCTTAGATTTGCCTATTTAATTTCATATTGGGGTTTACGCGTAGTGAGATTAGAGTCCAAGGTATGTATGTAAGGATTGTTATGTGACTTATAATTTCTATAAATATCTTTCTAGTTTGAAGATATGAAGAAGTTACTTTCCTATTTATTTCCCTTGTATCTCTCACTCCATGTAGCAAGTTTTTTTTTGTTGTTAACTTTATTAATGCTATGTTGATAATATTCCATAATTCTATGTTATACAACTCATGATATTAGTAACATCGCCATCGTTAGGGATAACAATGCAGGTGGGGGAATTAGCAATGGTGGTGCACTTGTAGGAGATGGATTTGCTACATGTTCATAGATGGCTAGCAAGTTATGCCTGTTGCTTAGGTGCAAGGTTAGGGAAGCATCATGGATTTGCCGCTTGGAGTGAGAAAGTTGATAAACTTGAAGGGGGATGAGTTGTAGGGAAAATAGCAAGGCATTGAGCTAGAGTTTAGAACAAGCTTTGTTAAGGTCTTGGGAGAAGAGTTCTAGAATTTAGTGAGCTAAGAGGAGGCATGGGGCCACTGGATAAAGGAATTATGTTGAAGATGAGTATTGATAGGAAGACCTTGATGTAATAAATACCATACAAAAGTTAATTTATTGATAAGTGGGAACTTTCTAAATATCTCTCGTTTTTCTCATCTAAAGGTGTAGTGCTAATTGCATTCTCTAAGCTTGATTAAATTTTTGATGAATAAAATAATTTGTAGTAATAATCTTAAATGAAACTTTGGAGTTAAAAAGAAAAAAAATCTATCATCCTTCTAAAAAACATATGAGAAGATTAATACAAACTATTATCAACTTTAAAAAAATTATCTATATTAGAAATGATTTTTAAAAAGCTTTTCTTCTCATTTTACTCATATCATAGAGACTAGGAGGCTTTTTCCATATAATATATTTATTATGAATATATAAATAGAAAACTATAGTGATTCATACTTTTTCCAAGTAATGCACAATCTAGATGAATAAGTAGTCTAAGTTCCTTCATTAAAAGAAAACCACTGGACTAAGTTGCTGAAAAATATCTTCTAAAAATTGTAATACAATTGTAGTTTAATATGTACTAAGCATGCACTATGTCTTCCAAATTTGTTTAAGTACCTAATAATAAAAATGGCTTGAGAAAAAAAGAAAATAGTGAAGAAAGTTATTAGAAGACTAAAAAAATACCCCTATTAATTATCCATATAATTCTATAAATAATTAATAGAAATGATACAAAATCCCCAAGCATCAAGATTTAACAACGAATTACTAATTCAAAAAATAACAGTTTAATGAATAAAAATTACTGACTGGAAGCATAAAGGAAATAAAGTAACATAGCACAATAAAATTATTTATTACTTGCATAAGAAATTAATTAAAAATAATGTAAATAAAAATGTAAATTAGTGCAACCAAAAAGTGTAGATATCAAAAAATATAATAAATTATATAATGGTATAATGTTATAACAAAAAGCTTGTATAATTTATTTTTGATGCCCTCCATTAGTGCTTGGTCAATTTGTAGAGTCTATCTTTATTTTTCAAGAAAATGTAATATCTCTCTAATAGATCCTATTGGTCTTCAGATGTAATAAAGCTTCAATGTCATTTTATTTCATTTCATATAATTAAAAAGTACACAAAAAGATAATTCTAATGACACCTATTTCACGTCAATTGGACATTTAGAATAAAATTTAATCATGTTTAAAATTTATCAAATAAAATAATTATATAATAAAATGATATTATTTTTCTCAAATGTATAGTGCATACAAAAATGAAAAATAATCCATGCAATGTTACAAAAAAGATAACATAGACTAAAATTTCATATCTATCATACTTTATTATTTATTTACAAAAATAAGTACATGGCTTAGATATCTAAAAAGTATACAAGGTTTCTATTTTACAAATATACAAAAGCTAAAAAAAAAAATACTTTTAAAGTTCAGGGGGTCCATCTTGTATAGAATTGATCCATCTATCATCCCATGTCTTCCTCTTGATGTTTTCCTATCTACTTCGGGCTCTCTAGAATAAAATGATGAAGGAGTTAAAACTTTTCAAATAAGAAAGGTTATTTTATTTTTCTATTCATGAAGCATACTGTTTTGGGTTGAAAGTCTTAGGGTATAGGCTAGATAAAAATTTTTAATTAAAAATTCTAAAAATATTCAAAGTCTAAACATGCAATAAATTTTCTAAAAAATCTAGATAATTTATTTTTAATTTAAGCATCTATGAAGCATAGGTCTTAATTACTACCAAAAAAATATATTAATAAGCCTTGGAATAACTTCACTACCAATATCAAATTATCCTCATGGCCTAAATGAGTTACTCATAGCTAGGTCTTGGTAATAGCTTTAGTAGTAACATCTATAGTGGCTGAGGCATCAACATTATTGGAAGGATAAGCTTTGACTATACCTCATTGCATACCACTAGATTCAATTACTTAATGTGCCATGGTCTTGGCTAGTTTCCTAGTTACACATGAACTTACAAATCAAAATCCAAGGTAGAAAATCCATCCAAACACTTGTTCTAATGGGGTGTGTCCCACTAAAAAATACTTCACTATTGCATGTAGATAAGGGCATGCAAGAGATTAGTACCTTTGGCTACCAAGTAAGTAATCCTAATTATAGTATATATTATGTTATTATACTCAAAAGTCAAAACATTTCCAAAATTCCACAATCTTTTTGCAAAAATTATGTTTATATTAAGAATTAAATCAAAATAATCATAAAATAGCTAAGAAACAAATTCGATAAGGTTTTCACATGTTACAAAAATTCACCAAAAGAAGAGGAAAAGAATTTGGACAAAGTTACAATACAAATTCCTATATTAAAACAAGATTTAAATGATAAACATTTAGATTGTTAGCTTAATAATTAAAATAATAAAAGAAGTGAAAATCAAGTATCAAAATGGAAGAGTACAAAATTCATAATAAAATAAAGTAGTCACATGAAAAGAAAAAACAAAATAAGCTTTCTTACAATATTGTTGAGGCCTTTTAAATCTTCTTATTAGCTTCTTTTTATGCCCTAAAATCCTCATATTATACTTCTAAGATTATGCTTCTTACAATCTAAAACCAAACCTAAAAACCATCAACCTTCTATGTGTTCAAGATTCAATGTGCTCTAGCAAGCTTAACATGCTAGTTGATGTCTATATTTGACAACATCATGAATACTTGTATGCATTGTTGTAGTGTATAACATCATCTATAGTGTTTTATCTTATATGATGTAATGTTTAGATTTAGTTATGGATTATTATATTTCTTATGTTTCTTAACTAATGTTAACTAGTTTGTTGTGTATGTTTACTCACTGGATACGATTATTCCATTACATCTATATAAGCATTGATTCTAGTTTTCCTAGGAAAAGAACAATACAATAAAATAATAAAGATACTATTCTTCTATGTTACATTATTTGTTTATATTTTAAATATAATATATATAACACCATAGATTATCTTATATTCATGATGTATATTTATCTTGATTTCAATAGTCATCAAACTATTTCTAATGTCTTATACCTGGTGATCTAAACATCACAAAACTTAACATGCTATCAGAGCATTAGGTTTTGATGACTTTGTTAATTATCATTATAAAACATCCATAGTGTTATTATAGTTAGGCACATTTAATATGAAGGTAAGTATAAAAATTAATTGTAAAATTTCATTTATTCATCTACAAAAAATTATGAAAATTATAGAGAGAGCTCAGCACATCAAGCGATCTTTGTCTACTCATGAATTGAGTTCTAAGTTAAGTTATTTCTTTTGATTTTCATCTATAAGTATTTGAAGTTACTTTAGAATTGAAATATCAAAGTTTTTCTGTTAAATGTAAAAATAATATGTTATTTGGTTTGATTTTTAAGTTTTGAAAATTGGTTTTAAGATAGGAAAACCATGTGAAATGTATTTAATTTGAAGAACATGATGTTTTTTTCTATCTAAAATTTTAAATTCAAAGGTCCTAGTTTTTCTAATTGTAGGCAAACTATCTGTTGAAATGTTTCAATGTGCTAGAGAATAAGGATATACATGGGATTCCACCAAAAGGAAGTGCAATCAGTGCACCTCCTCATCAACCCCATCTGAGCACATCTAGAGTGATACATTGTTACCATCATCACTACCAACACAACAATCCAAAATTCACTGTGGAAATTCCTATGATGAAGCTTTTGGTTCAAAGGCCAATATAAAGAAATTAAAATTGCATTTTGTAATAGTCATTTATTATGAGGTAGTGTCAAACAAAATAAGAAATTTTGACCTACTCTTGTCCAAAGAAGAGTACATAAGGTATGTGGCTCCTAGGATTAGTGTTTAGTACTATTACTATGATTTTACATTAGCCATGGAGTTGGTGAAATCATGCAATGGTGTAGAATTGGAAAGGTTTGGTTTGACACTTTTTATTAAGTTTGTGAGGTTTAGAAATGGTGCAATGGTTGAAAATTTTATCAGAACCTACGATAATAGTTGGTTCATCTATCAATTTGAAATGACCTAAAGGTTTTCTAAAATTTAGAAGAGGTACCTATGATTTTACTTTCAAATGGTGAAGACTAATTTTTCTTTGAAGTAGATGGTATTACCTAGGCATAAACTATTAATCTTTTAGTATGTAAAAATCTTAGAAAATGGAGAAAATTAAAAAATGTGCTTGTAAGTTTTTATAGGATTAAGGAAGACGTATCATGAGACCAAGCCTAGAATTTTAGTAGATAACTAAAGTGCTAATAGATCAAAAAATGTATGCAAAGACTTGGAAGGAGTTACAAGGATGAAAGATAGAGAGAAGTCAAGAGAAGTGACTTGGTATCTGCCAAGATGTCTCTTTCTGCAATAGGACATCCTGGTTGTTGATCTTAGTTTTAGGCTAGACATCCCAAAAAAATAATAAACATTCCAAGTGTAGTTGAGACATCCCAGATGAGATGTCCCAAGCGAGACATCCTAATTTCCATTGAGATGTCCCACATGTAATATCCAATTTCTTAGCAAGATGTCTCAAGCTTGTTCAAGAAGTTCCAACTAGCCATTTTCTAGTCGTTGTACAAACTTCAATGGTTATTTGACAACAAAAAGACTATAAAAGAAGACAATATCTTTGTAGAAAAGGTAGCCACTGTACATATGGATTAACCATCATTGTTTACATCTTGAAAACTATTTTGTACTTCAATTCTTTTGTTTTTATAATTATTGAGAGCCTTAAAATAAGTAATTCGTAATTGTAGATACATTCTCTAATTGATCCTTCTTCTCTTTCTTTGTAAGCCCTGCAGGGTTGATGTGCTTCTTATGAGAAGAAATCTTTTAAGCTTGTTGGGATCTTGCGAGGTTGTGTATGTTTCTAGGTGAAAACATCCTTTGTAGAGTGCAAAATTTGTAAATGTTATTAATGAGTGGTGAGGTACCCCTACACTCAACCATACAAATATGAGCGTTATGCACGAAATCCAGTCAAACTCCACAGACTAAGTGCTTACACACCTTATGGAACACTTAAGGTTAATCATTCGTTGTCTTTCCAAACTTACTTGTATTGTCATGGTTGTATGGTTAAGTAAGTTTGAGGTATGTGATTTTTATATCTTTTCTCTTTTATTGCCTATGCTAATGAGGGAAAGGGTGAAGAGACTAAGTGACTAACTTTCACTAACTAAGTTCTAATGCCCTAGCATTAGTATCCATCCCACTTGCCGTTCACACCCTGAACCAATGCAACGCTACTGGGATTACCAAACACTATTCGTTACTGGGTTACCAAGTGTAACACACGTGCTCGAAGCGATCGTACTGGATGCACTTAACTAGGAGTTGAGGGTTGAGAAAGATTNACTAAGTTCTAATGCCCTAGCATTAGTATCCATCCCACTTGCCGTTCACACCCTGAACCAATGCAACGCTACTGGGATTACCAAACACTATTCGTTACTGGGTTACCAAGTGTAACACACGTGCTCGAAGCGATCGTACTGGATGCACTTAACTAGGAGTTGAGGGTTGAGAAAGATTTAATAAAACATTTAATCATTTAACATTAATTAAGTCCTATTTAGCTTAGTCCATGCACTGCAAGGTTTATTAGAAAGTTCGTCTTTATTTATGTACACAAATGTGTGCTCAGGTACAAATTTGCTCGAATAAAGATCCATTCACTTTGAGACTCCTACTACGGGCACATGGAAATTATTCTATCTCTGGAAGGGTAAAATTGCCAAAGTTTTGCTAAGGGTCTAGATCTAGATTCAGAAACAAGGGAAAGCCACCTCCTATTTATAGAACTGGCGATGGGTTGCGATATCGCGTACGCAATATCGCAGGGTAGGATGCGATATCGTGTATGCGATATCGCGGCTGATGTGATATTGTGTCCCATCATACCCCCATGAATGAATAAAAACTCATCCTTGAGTTCCTTACAAAATATTGGGAAGGTATGGGATTATTGAATGGAATGATACTAATGGTAGATGGGGTGACATGTGAACGGATCATCACTACAAAACATGACAAAACTAGTGTTCATGACAATAAGAGTGAACACTTTATACATTTGACATCAGGTCTTATTGGCAGTTGAGAGAAGAGAGAAGAGAGAAGAGAGAGAGAAGAAGAAGAAGTCCGCTGCTACCAATGCCAAGTGATGAGTGTCGAGGTACCCCTACACTCAACCATACGAATATGAGCATTACATGCACGATCTGGTCGAACTCCGCAGGTGGACTAGTTGTGGCACCTAGATAGTTAGCCTTAGGTTGCAGTTCGCTGTCTTCCCACCTGGACTAGTATTAACTTTGTCATGTATGGTTTAGTCTAGAGTGAGGTGTATGATGTGTTTTCTAATCTAATGCTACTCTTGAAGGCAATGGAAGATAATATTAACTAAGCTAAGAGAGAAGGGTGAGAGAGAATCTAAGCTAGCCTAAGTGTGATAAGCATCCGTTCCTTGATTATCCATACACATCTTGGACTTCATGCACAACTACTACTGGGATTACCAAGTGTAGATCCTAGGTACGCTACTGGGTTACCAAGTAGTCACACTTAAATGCTCGTAATTAATTTGTACTCATTCCACACTTTAACATGAGTTTAAGGGTGAGAAGAGATTAACTAGGAAAGCAGTAAATAACAATTAAATAATTAATTAAACTAAGTGAATGCTGCAATGATGCCGTACAATTACAATCACCACACTACGGGCATACATTGGGAAATATTCTAACTCTAGAATGATAAAACTGCAAGAGTCTAGCTAAGGGTCCAAGTCTAAGTTCCTAGAACTGGAAAAGCCACCTCTTATTTATAGAAATTGAGGTAGGCCATGATATCGTGGCCATTGTAACAACAGGGCTATGATATCACAGCCAGTAAATTCATGAATCATCACCAAGATTGCAGCTTTCGTTGTCCATCCATAAGCGCGCCATCAATCTTGTTCCTTGTATAACTGTTCCAGCATTAGTCCATTCCAAGTGTTCCCTCCAGATCCAATCCATTGTTGTATGATTATCATTTGCGCACAAAACACAGTCTTATATTAGCAAGGGTGAATGAATCATAATGCAGTTAATACCTTGCCTTAGTGTAAGGTCCATTGGCTGAGTTGTGATATGGCTAATGCAGATCTGGAGACATAATATTAATGACTACCGAAGATGTAAGGTGTAGGGGTTAAGAGAAAATCAAAAAAATTGGACCAGGACCCCCATGACTGTGAGCGAACCTCCAGTAACGATAGAATGGAAAAAGAAAAGGAATAAGAAGGATAGAGAAAAAGAAACAACCGCAACACCGATAAAATGGATGTAAAAGATGGAGATGAACAAAATAAACGGTGATTGTGGAAATGTTTAAGGGAAAGAAATTAATTGATGCACCAAATAGGAATGCCAGTGGATCCTCCCCAAAGCAGGCTCATGCCCTTAATGCCCTAACATTCCCACGTTCAAAGAGTCCGTAGGCTCTAGAAATGTCATTTGGAAGAAAGAGTTAAAGTCTTAACCACAAGAGTTTATCAAAACGAAAACAATGCATCAACCAAAATATAGACTGTTGACACAATCGACAATGAGGTGAACATTAGAGAGAAGGATGGAGAGAAGAGAATGGAATGGAATCCCAAGAACAAGGTGGTGTACAACCCCTTGTGTGTTAATGGTTAATGTGACTTAGCAGATCTTATTCCAAATCCAGCCTCAAACAAACCACATATAGTGACTTCGCATTAATACATTCGACCAATCCATCCACTTGAAGTAACAAGAATGCTTCCACCAAAGAGTCATCACCATTCCGACGAAACAAGAAAGGAGAGAGGAAGCGAGAAGGGCCTTAGTTAAAGGGAACATTTTTATTTTGTTCCATAACTAGTGCTTGTAGCCCAAATGATTATTTCATCTAAGGGGTGTGCTTTGAATTCTCACTATTTTTTTTTGTGTTTATATGTGAGAACCACACCATGTAAAGACTTTGTTATTTTTATTAGCTCAGCTTCCCAATAATGGAGTAACATCAGAATGGCATGGAAAACTCAAGGAGAAAACATCCAAGCATCCAAAAGAATGGCCAACACAAATGCATCAAATCCCCTTGAAGTCACACCCTTTTCAATCCTTGAGTCCTTTGTTAGTTTAAGAAATACCTAGTCACCAATTTGTTGAAAGTTCTTATTATTGAGAAAGGGACTGTACATTTCCAAACCAAGAGAGACCATAGAAATTTATGGATGTATGGATGAAGTGGACTCATTGCCTATTATATCAAAAGAACCATATATTAGTATCAACATTGTAACTTAAAGGTAAAAAGCAAACATTAGCAATCGATGAAATACAGTTCATACTACCATCAATGGAGCACTTATTAAGTGACAAACTTAACTTAACAAAACAAAATAAATAAACACACAAAGAAATGAAAGACTATAAATGATGTTGTAAAACAAAAACAAGAAGAGTTAAAGAAATTTGTAAAACAAAAATGTGTAAAACAAAAATTTAACAAAGGAACTGAGGGCCTTGATTAATCAGCATAGATGGCCATCTCCCCCATGACTAAATTGAAAGGAAGAGATTCGAAATCATGAGTGCTTATTTGAATTTTTTAGAAGTGTCCAGCTTCTCCCAAATGATGATTTTAGGTTAAGGGTTGGAAGTTGGGGATGCTCATGCTCCAATGTATCTATGCTTTCGTTGCGGATGCAAATTGTTCTTCCAATTTGTTCCATGCACATTGATGAGTTTCTCTTTTGATTAGCTGTCAACCATTGGGTATTTTCTTGTTGTGTGGTTGCTACATACAAGCACTTTTGTATGTTAACTCCTTGGGCATACATGTTGCATGCAAGAAATGCTGAACATTCCTGTATGCCATCATCCTCTGTGTCACTGTATGTGATGCATGGAACCTTCTTCTTCTCAATCTTTCCATAAGGGTTTTCCTTAGATATCTCCAGGGAAAGATCATGGATTCCTAGGCATGCATCAATGGTACTTAGCCATGCCCTTCCCATTATTATCGAGAAGTCCCCTTTATCATTGTTTACTTGGATCACTAGGAAATCAGCTAGGTATGACCAACCACACATAGTGGTAACAATGTCCTCAACCTGTCCCAAAGGAACAGTGATGGATTGGTTAGTTAGATCTAAGCGAATATTTCTCTTCTTGAGTGGAGGCAGGTTCCAAGCTTTATACATTTCTTGCGATATTAAGTTGACTTTGGAACCTGAGTCCAGAAGAGCTTTATGAGGTTCATTCCCAATGACTTGGAAATAGATTAGGGGGCTTCCAGGATCAGAGAATTTCTTGGGGAGGTGGCCCACCTTAATCCAGTCAGTAATGGTATGTGTTAACATAACTGTGTGCGTTGAGGTCTGTTGTTGGTTTGAAGGGAGCTCCAAAGCCTTATTTAATGGAGAGGCATTTCGAGGCTCAATCTCTTGTGGTTGTGAGAGCTTGTTTGGGCTTTTGGTTTTGAAGAAAGTTCTTCTCCTTATACGGTTGTTAGAACCAGCAGTGGGTTGAAGGTTTATAGCTCTTGTAGCATTGCATTGCTGCGGTTGAGTGGGGAGTTCCCCTTGCATTGCTGGAGTGGGTGGTAATAGAGCTATCGGTGTGAGAGTGGCGGATGGGTTTGGAGGATAGTATGTATGCGATGTGTCTCTCCTAGGAGAAGGAGTCTTGTAATACTCCTAGGCTTGGTAGTGATGTCATGGTGTCATATGACTAACAGAGTTAGGTGGAGAGAGTGGCTACTGCACATAGTAGCCATATGGATCCGGTTGCCGGTAAGGGTATTGTTGCCTTGGCGGTGGCATCCCCCATGACTGTGGGTATTGCCATTGCTGGTGTTGCTCGATAGGTTGTGGCAGAGTTCCACTTGGATAATATGTTAAGGGTTGGTGGAACTTCCTTGGGTTACCTTGGGGATAAGGTAACCGACAGGGTGCTTGCTATTTGTTAAGTCTTGGGTTGAGTGCATACACCCTAGACTCTTGTAGATGTGAGATTATTGGGCAACATCCCTCAGGATGGTCATATTGGAATATCTCACATCCATTGTCATTGTTTGTATCCGAATCCACAACCTCTTCAATGATAGCTATTTTACCGTTACCTTTGTTACGTGCATTGACCACTTCTCTCTTCTTTTTCTTATCATAGTCACTACCTTGCTCCTTAGACTCCTCTATGATTTTCAGAACGGTTTCAAATCTACTATCTAAGGAGTCCCACATTTGGTCTACCTTAGCTGACACTTCTGTTGTTAATTTCTACAGTGGAAAGGTTTTCCTATGCATCAACTCTTCGAGTGATGACTCTTCCTCATCCTCACAGAATCTTACTCCCCTTTTTCGAAGGGAAGGATCACGGTTGTACTCTTCCACACTTTCTCTCTTACATAGCTCTCCTTCTTTCTTACCTACTTATTCCAATAATCTATGGATTTGATGGGACCTAAGCTTAGATAATCTCCCTTGGGCATATGTCCCAAGGGTTCTCCTAGTTTCGTGCCTAAGTCCATCTACGAGATGGCGTAGTTGATCCTGCTATGAGTAGCCATGGCCTGGGCAATAATGTAACAGTGTATAATAACAGCCCATGGTAGCATCCAAGGATTCATGAGTTCCCTACTTCCATCCTTGGATTTGTTTTCGCAAGTTGGACACTCAGGAGTACATTTGATATTTATAGTTGAATAGTTCTAACATCATACTCCACCTCCTAATGGTTTCCGATTCTAAGAACTAGTACTAGCTTTTCACTTCCTTTATGAGTGTCCTTGGAAACAACTTTAATTTTTGCCACTCGTTCTCAATGTTTTGCAAGGGGCAAGCATCGTGAAATTCTTGTAAATGGTTTTGAGGATCAACATTGTATCCCCCTTGAATCATGGGATATTATTCATATCTAGTCTCTTGATCCTGCTATCTTTCTGATGCCTTGTAGGTATTCTCATAGCCTCCGTAATGTCTAACATACTTCGGGTTGCAAGTAGGGGTTCTTCATTATCATTTCTCTCATAGCGTCTATGATACCTACGTGATTACCTACTTTCCCTTCTTTCATACCTTGATTCTCTCGAGTGCCCTCATCTTCGCTCTCGACTCTCTCGTCAAGGTTTCTCATTTTGCTTATCTTTGTCCTTATGGTTGGGCTCTTTGTGACTGTGTCTTGATGTTGAAAGAGTGGGTGAATGTGTTGATGAAAGGGAAGAAGAAGGAGAACCATCGCCATGATGATGTTTCCTACCTTCTCTTTGGTGGTCGTTGCCCCGATTGTGATGACGATTAGAATGCTCACCCTTATTGTGTGTCCATGTTCCCTCATTGAACACTTGGTGTTCATGGGGATTAGAACCAAAGTTATGAATCGTGGAGCGTAGGTTCTGAAACACCACCTCCTGACCATCGTTAGGAGGGAAAACATCATTTTGTGGAGAACCTATGAGAACAGGTTCACCACCCTTAATTTCGTTTAGGATGGGTGAAGCATCATGGGGGCCTTTGCGTTTCAATGATGTGTGATATCTCTCCTGTTGCAAATCCTATTGACGTTACATTTTTGTGGGATGGTAGTCCCTTACGTTGTAATCACATGCAACGTACTCAGCATATAATTGCAACATGCCTATCCATGCAAGAGCACGAAGGAGCATGTTGGGGCCGGCTCTATCTGGAGGCAACACTATGTTACCTTCCAGGTCTCTTCAAAGTAGTTGTTCATCTTGATGGAAGACAAAGGTAAAGTTGGATACATATTTATCATGATGAATGTACACCACACTAAATTGTTGAAGAACTGGTAGATTTTGGTTATGTATATGGTGCCGCCGACTGTCTCTAGTGTTGTCCCTAGGTGGTGAGGTGCTCTTGTTCGAAGAAGAAGACATTGATTTTCTTATTCGGTGTGCTGATTAACCATTATATAATTTTTCTCTTGATTAACCCTAAGGGTTCATTTAAGCTCCCAACGATGTGAGTGATTTCCTTTGTTCTACGTAGCACACAAAAAACTTAGTCCTTGGCAAAGGCACCAATGATGAGTGGCGAGGTACACTCAACCATATGAATACGAGCATTACACGTGTGATTCAGTCGAACTCTATAGACTAAGTGCTTACACACCTTATGGAACACTTAAGGTTAATAATTCGTTGTCTTCCCAAACTTACTTGTATTGTCATGGTTGTATGGTTAAGTAAGTTTGAGGTATGTGATTTTTATATCTTTTCTCTTTTATCACCTATGCTAATGAGGGAAAGGGTGAAGAGACTAAGTAACTAACTTTCACTAACTAAGTTCTAATGCCCTAGCATTAGTATCCGTCCCACTTTCCGTTCACACCTTGAACCAATGCAGCGCTACTGGGATTACCAAACGATATGCGTTACTGGGTTACCAAGCGTAACACACATGCTCAAAGCGATTGTATTGGATGCACTTAACTAGGAGTTGAGGGTTGAGAAATATTTAATTAACTAATAAATCATTTAATTATTTAACATTAATTAAGTCCTATTTAGCTTAGTCCATGCACTGTAAGGTTTATCAGAAAGTTCATCTTTATTTCTGTACACAAATGTGTGCTCAAGTACAAATTTGCTTGAATAAAGATCCATTCACTTTGAGACTCCTACCGTGGGCACATGGAAATTATTCTATCTCTGGAAGGGTAAAACTACCAGAGTTTCACTAAGGGTCTAGATCTAGATTCAGAAACAAGGGAAAGCCGCCTCTTATTTATAGAACTAGTGAGGGGCTGTGATATCGCGTACGAGATATCATGGCTAATGTGATATTGCATCCCATCAGTTATGGTGTCCTTAAAACCACATTTTTTAAAGAAAAAAAGTCTAGAGGTGTCGAAGGATTCTACCCTCTAAGTGTGGATGTATCCAAGTTGGGAAACCACATACATTTAAGTGTAGTTTTGATTTTTATCTAGTGGAACTTACTCAACCCTCTTCTAAGTACTCAATCTTCAAGTGGTATTAGAGCTTTGGTACTTCTATATTGAGCGTAATAGATCAAGAGTTAACTATGGAGGAAGGCTATTTCATCAAGCCATCAATGTTAGGTGGACTCAACTTCACATACTAGAAAGCTAGAATGCAAGAGTTCATTACATTCATCTTGGGGAGATGCACTCAATCCATCTACAGTAAAGGTAAGGCAAGAGGTAAGCACTATAATATTTTTGATCATGATATCTCCTCTATGCGATGTTGGATATGTGGTGGAAGAGGCCATATGACCTCCAAAAGCCTTTGTACTTATTGGCTATAAGAAGAAGAGTCTAGTGCAGAAATAAGAACTACCAACATTAATACAAGTTAGGATGGTAAAGGAGAAACCAAAAATACACCTAAAGAATAATATTTTTGGCACTTAGCCTTGGCAACTTAAGAACCCATCAATGACTCAATATATAATGATGAAGGTGAAGAAGGTCAAATTACTTTGGAACAAAGATATGAGACACTTTGTAATGAGATAATCTTCTTTTGAAATTTATGCTTGAAAATAAAAGAGTATTTACATGATAAGGAAATAAAGATAGGAGAACTTAATTTTGATTATTCATATCTTAAGAAAGAAAACTTAGACATGATGGTTGAGGTTCAAAAGCTAACAAGTTTTGTTGAGCAGACTAATAAGGAATTATTAGATGTAAAGCTCAGCTATGAAAGACACATTTGAAATAAGGAGATAGGTTAAGATCAAAGCTCTTCTCTCGTAAAATAATCACTAGGTTTTGTGAATTTAAAGAAACATTCTCCCAAGTTTGATCATTCAGCTAAATTTCAGAAAATATTTTGTTTCTATTATGGAAAAATTGGACATATTTAGCCCTTTTTGTTATTTTTGGTTAAAACCCTATATTTGGTCTTTTTCAAAATAACCTGGAAAAGGTGTGTTGTAGGAAAAGAATGTTTGAAGGCAAAAAGATAAGAGTTCTGAAACAAGAATGATTGCACAAGTTGCACTCTCTCCTGTAAAAAGGAGTAGTTGGTACATGGGAAATGGATGTTCAAGACATATGACAAGCAACAAATCTTGATTTATACATTTTTTAGAATAAAACTGTGGGATTGTCACCTTCAAAGATGACACAGAAGCTCAAATTAAAGGTATTGGTACCATTGGAGGTAAGGATTAGCCTATTCTTAAACAAGTATTTTTTTGTAGAAGGCCTTAAACATAATCATCTTAGTGCTAGTCAACTTTGTAATTTAAATTTTGATGTTATCTTCTCTAAAGATACTTGTAAAGTAAGAGATTCACTGTCCAAAATAGTTATTGTAGAACGAAAAAAAATGAATGTTTATACTACTATTTTTGGAGATAATCCTAACCTTGAATCCAAGTGTTTAATTAATAATACAAGTGATGTTCATATGTGGCATAGGAAACTAGGTCACATCAACAAACACATTTTCAAACTCTTGTCTTGAAAAGAAAGCAAACAAGGGTAAGGTTTGGTAAAAAAAAATTACATCTCCATGTCCCATCCTTTAGAATTGCTTTACATGGGTTTGGTTGGTCCCTCTCAAACTCTTAGTTTGGGAAAAAAGGTACTGTTTAACTATTGTTGATGATTTTCTTGTTTCACTTGGATTACTTTATTATAGCACAAAGATGAATCTTTTGATCATTTCATGAGAATTTTTAATCAAATACAGAATGAAAAGGAATATGGTATCAAAGTCATCAGAAGTGACAATGGAGGAGAGATTAAAAATGCCCAATTTTAACAATATTATTATATGAATTACATTATTGATTAATTTTTTTCTTCTAAGACTCCACATGATAATGGTATTGCAGAAAAAAAAAACAAGATTTTAAATGAGATGGGGAGCTATCAACACAACATGATACATCTATGATAGAGTTTTGGTAAGAAGATTCATTACTGAAACCTCTTATGAATTGTAAACTAGTAGAAAGCCATCAATTGCTTACTTTCATGTTTTTGGTTCTAAATGTTATATTCTAAATGAGAAAGATGCTTTGAGAAAATTTGATCCCAAAACCAATAAGGAAATGTTTCTAGGATATTCAAGTATTAGTAGGGCCTAGAGAATGTTTAACAAAGGAACCAACATTATGGAGGAAACTATAAATGTCAAACTAGATGATAGTGATGGTTCAACTTCACATTTTGATGAAGATGAAGTTCCTATCCAAAAGATATTTAACGCTTTCTCCATACAAAGTGATAAAGATTATAAAGTAGGATGGGAGCATGAGGATACTTTAACATAACCCAAAATGCCTAGACTCTATAGATTAGACTTTCTTAATGATGTTATTGGATAATTGAAGGATGAAATTTAAACTAGGAGATAAACAAAAGAAATATGTGCATATGTTGCCTATCTTTTACAACTTGAGCCTAAAAATTTTAGAGAGGAGCAAATAGAGGAAGGATAGATTTCAACTTTGCAAGAAGAGCTAAATTAATTTAGTAGAAATAATGTAAGGGAATTGACTCCTAAACTCGATCATAAGCAAATTATTGGAAAAAATGGGTGTTTAGAAACAAGATAGATAAAAATTACATCATCATAAAAAACAAAGCAAGATTGGTAGCTAAAGGATACAATCAGTAAGAGGGAATTGATTTTGATGAAACATTTGCTCTTGTGGCTATACTTGAGTCAATTAGACTCTTTTTAGCCTATGCTAGTATCAAGAATATCAAGCTATATCAAATGGTTATTAAAAGTGCCTTTTTAAATGGAAAAATTCAAGAAGAAGTATATGTTGAACAGACTATAGGATTTGTAGATCCTATTTATTTAGACTATGTTTTAAAATTGAAAAAGGCTTTCTATTGGCTCAAACAATCCCCTAGATCTTGGCATGAAAAATTCTCATAGCATCTTATGTCTAATGGATTTGAAAGAGGTGGAGCTGATGATACTTTATTTCTTAAACAAGAAGGTAAATATTTACTTATTGTCCCAATTTATGTTTATGATATTATATTTGGAGCTACTAATCAGATTTTGTGTAAGAAGTTTTTAGATATTACACAAACAAAATTTGAAATGAGCATGATGGGAGAACTGAACAACTTCCTTGGAATTCAAATTAGCCAAACTAAAGGTGGCACCTTATTTATCAAACTAAATACATTAAAGATCTATTGCAAATATTCAACTTGGCTAACGTAAAAGAAGAAGAAGATAAAAAAAAAGAAACCATGACTACACACATTAAGCTTAGCAAAGATAAATAATGAAAGTTTATTGATCCCAAGCTCTATAGAGGTAAGATTGGTAGCTTGCTATACTTAATTTCTAGTAAACTTGATATTACTCTAAGTGTTGAAATATGTGCCAAGTATCAAGCTAATCCAAAAGAATCTCATTTAAAAGCTATTATATGGATCTTTCATTATCTAAAAGGTACTACTGACTAGGGACTTTGATACTCAAAGGACTCCACACTTGATCTAGTTAGGTATTGTGATGCAGATTGGGTAGGCTATACAAACAATCATTGAAGAACAAGTGGAAATTGCTTCTTTCTCAAAGGAAGTGTTGTCTCATGAGTGACTAAGAAGAAAACCTTTCCAAAACTTTCTATAGTAGAAGTGAAATATATTTCAGTTGGGAGTTGCTGTGCATAACTTTTCTAGATGAAAGAAACTCTGAAGGATCTAGGAATCAAATTAGATCATAAATCCATTTTTGTGACAACAATAGTGCTATCAATATGACCAAAAATCTGATTCAACATTCTCATACTAAGGATATTGAAATTCAACATCATTTCATACAAGAACATATTCAACTTAGACATATAAAGTTAGAACACATTGGGACAAATGGTCATCTTGCTAATGCCTTCACAAAGCCTCTTGATGAATGATGACTTACTGCTCTATGTAAAGATATAGGGATAGGACCATGTCCTATTAGGTAAGAAGTTTACCTTTTTTTAATATTCCCACAAATAAAAAAAGTAAATGATAAAAATAAAATGGAGCTCATTTTAGGGGAAGTTTTACAAGGAAACTTCTTTTTGATGATACCCAAAAAGGGGAAATGAGATAATGTTCTATTAAATTATCTTATATAATGTTAATCATGTTTTTATGTTGATCCATTTTCTCAAGTTTTGGACATCATCAAAAAGGAGAAGATTTTTGACCTTTTGGTATGTCAAAATCTTAGAAAATGGAGAAAATTGGAAAATGTGCTTGTAAGTTTTAGCAGGACTAAGGAAGATGTATGATGAGACTATGCCTAGAATTTTAGTGGACAATTGGAATGACTGGAGTGCTAAAATATCAACATATGTATGTAAAGACTTAGAAGGAGTTAAGAATGAAAGATGTCTAGAAGTCAAAAGAAGTGACCTGGTGTTTGCCAAGATGTCTCTTTTCCTCAATTTATCATATTACACAACGTCTATTCCTCACTTTTTCAATGGCTACCTTTTACTCACATTTATAAAGATATTTAATAATTCCAATATTTTGGATTTTACTAGTGATAAAAAGAAAGAATAAAGAGTTAATTTTATAGTTATTTCTTAAGACGTTCTTCACACCTGAGTATCCTACCATAAAGATTATAGAAATAAATAGCCAACTGATGTCTAGATTGAGGGGTGAAGTAAGATGAAGAATAATTATTTATCTCCATTTAAGATATAGGTAGTGATGCAACACCATATTTTTGAGAATAAGGTTCTTGATCTAAAAGCAACCATTAACTTCTTTAAGGGATTAGTAGAGAAAAGTCTTACGGAAGAAGCATTATATAAAAATATTTATCTCCATTTAAGATATAGGTAGTGATGCAACACCATAGTAATAGTAAAGTTCAAGGTGATGAGCAGCGAGGTACTCCTACACCCAACCATACAAATTAGAAACATTCACACACAATTCGATTGAACTCCATAGACCTTAAGTTCATAAGTACACTCATTCTAGGATGTGAAATCTAATTGGGATGATCATTCTCTCTTCAACTATACTTATGGAGCTTAATGGTATGGTTTAGTATAATTGAGGCACATCATTTTTATTATTTTATGTTTTATAAGTTTATTCACCTAGGGAAAGAATAAAAGGTAAAGTAATTTAATGTCTAATTCATCTACTGCCTAGCTAGCGTAACACAAGTACCCATTCCCACTCTCTAGACACATCCTGAACACATATACCACTACTGGGTTACCAAACATTAAGCGTTTCTATGTTACCAAGCACTATATGTATGCTTGAAGTGGTCATGCTTGTGTTCATTAACAACTAGACATTAATTGCTTAATTAAAGTGCATGAAAAATAAATGCATTAAAGGAAAACATTAATTTATTCTTAGTGCTTCAATGATTATCAAAAGGGCTAGCCTTTATTTCCTTCACATTATTGTGCTCAGGTACATAAGTGCTCAAATAAAGATTTGTCCACACTTAGACTCCTACTATGGGCACTCAAAAATATTCTAACTCTGGAATGACAAAATTGCAAGAACTTCATTAGTCTATGCAAAAAGTAATGAAAAACTGATATGAAACCATATGCCCAAGTGCTATATTTATAGGCCAACATATACCTCGTGATATTGGATATTTGACATCGCATCTTGGGCTCTGATATTGGGTATCCAATATCGGGTATCTGATATTGGAGCACATCAAAACATGATTCATGACAAGGCTACAATGAATTATTTGCAAGAACAAGTTGTGACTAATAGTTTCGTATCTTACTATACAAAGTTGAAATTTACCTCAAGTAAGGGATATGAGCTTTAGTATAATTTCATTGTGATCTCACAGTCACTCTTGGTTCAATGAAGTTTAAGGAGAAATGATAAATATGTCCACTAAATCTAAAGTTAAAGAGCTATCTCAAGATGCTCTATTACTATTGATGAGCGGCAGGGTAACCCTACGCTCAACCATATGAATACAAGCATTTCACGCATGATCCGGTTGAATTCCAAGGACTAAGTGCCTATGCACCTTTGTGGAACAAGGACGGGTTGGTTGATCGTTATCTTCCCAAACTTACTTGTATGTCATGATTGTATGGTTAAGTAAGGTTGAGGCATATGATTTTTATAGATTTTATGTTTTTATGTCCTGTTGCTAATAAGGGAGGAGAGAGAGAGATAACTAAGTGACTAATTTAACTTAACTACTAATTAACTAGGCTTTAAACTAATCCTAACACTAGTATCCATTCTCACTTGTTGTACACATCCTGAACCAGTGTAACACTACTGGGATTACCAAACGCTAATTGTTACTGGGTTACTAAGTGTTACATGCATGCTCGAAGTAATCGTACTATGTGTGCTAATAACAGAAATGGAAAGTACATAAAATAAAATAGAATAATAAAATAAAATAAATGTAGAAGAAAATAAAATAAAGGAAATGAGTAAGAAAACAAATCTCAAGTGTTGCAAGGATGAATCCAAGAGCTTGTCTTTATTACCGTACACAAGGTGTGTTCAGGTACACAATTCTCAAATAAAGATCTATCCACACTTAGACCTCCTACTATGGGCACTTGGCTAGAGTTTCGCTACTTGACCCCTAAAAAATTTCCTCTTTTGAATTCTTCTTCTAAAATACTTATTGTGCACCTGGGCATTGTATGTATAGGCTTGGGAGCAACTACTCTAATAATTACAAAAACCGTCACTCTAATTTTAGAGAAACTGCCCTTCTAATTTTAGAGAAACTACCACTCTAATAATAACCATTCTAATAATTAGAGTAACTTCTCTAATAAAAATCACTCTAATAATTAGAGTAACTACTCTAATAAAAACCACTCTAATAATTAGAGTAACTGCTCTAATAATAATCACTCTAATAATTAGAGTAACCACCCTAATAATAACCACTCTCATTATTAGAGTAACCTCTCTCATCAGCTATCTTCTAAAATTCCTATGGTCCTTGAAGTATCCATTGTGAAGGATTATATACTACTTGTATCCTCAATCATCATCAAATACTTTTGAAAATCTTATGAGTGCAAATATAAACTCTGTTATGAATTGATGATTTTAGTTATTTACTTCCCTTATTTGTATTAACATTGTTATAACCTTTTTTGTTGGATGGTGAAGTTATTTAGAATTTAATTAGTTATGATAAGCATGTGCCTCTTTTCTATGATTTAAAATTTAGTTATGTTGTAATATATTTTGAAGGAGATACCTATTCCTAATATCATTAGTTATTTTTTTGTATTTCAAGAATTATTTAAAATGAAAAAAATTGTTCACAACATTCATTTAGAAAAGAAATATTACTCACCATCATATTATGTTTAATGTTTGTATTGGCTTTACTAGTTAGAGATTAAATTGGTAATTTCTTAGTCCTTACGGTAATCATTTTTGAAATGCATTGTGTCTAATAAGAAATCCACTTTAGAGCAATGCTCTACACCACTAGTTGTACCTAGAAATCTCCAATTTATGTAGTATTGTGGAGTTCAATAATGATGTGATGTTTATTATCACTTATTTATTTATTATCATGGATTTGATTGTAGATAGTAAAGCAATGTTATTAATATCCATGTTATGCTTGAGCAGTGTTGTTAAATATTTGATGCTTTCTAGAGAGCTTATATGCTAGTTAATGTCTATATTTAGTAACACTGTGAATACTTGTATACACTGTTATGGTGTACAACACCATCTATGGAATTTTGTCTTATATGACTTAACGTTTAGAGTTAGTTATGGATAATTATATTTCTTATATTTTTTAACTAATGTTAAGTATTCATTGTGTTTGTTCACTTTTTAAATGTGACTATTATATTACATCTATATAAGTGTTGATGATAGTTTTCCCAAGGGGGGAACAATACAACACAACACAACACAATAACAGAGATACTTGGCTTAATACTATTTTTCTATGTTACATTCTTTGTTTATATTTTAACTACAATACATATAACACCATGGATTATATCATAGTTACGATATATGTTTATCTTGATTTTATTAGTCATCAAATTGTATCTAATTTCTTAGTCCTGGTGATCTAAACATTATAAAACATAATACCATGAGCCAAAATGAAGAATAAACTACTATTTATTGGTAGAGAGGATATGATAGGATGCTTTTTTCTTAAGTTGTATGAATTGGATTTGAGGTTAGGCACAACCACTTAAAGGAGGTTAGATGTTTTCTTATTCATCATTCTCATAGGATCTTGCCTTGGTGAGATTTGCATTGAAACTCTAGGCTATAATCCTTTATAGGTAGAAGGATCACATTTAGTGTGGCATGATTTGGATGCATATTTACAAGGAAGAAATGCATAGAAAAGATTTGAAAAACATAAAAAGCAAGAGCTTAAAATGGTTTCAATCTAAAGATTTAGAGCTTAATATTACTTTTATTTTAGATAATAGGAAAAAATAATATACAAAGTAATAGTGGTGTTAAGAAAAGATGATGGCTGTGAAGGAAAGATAGTTATAATACTTTATGTACTTTAATTTATTTTTATACATTCTATTTAATAGATATAATTTTACCTTTTATTTTGTTACCTAATTGACATTGATATACACATGGTTTTTCTAATAGAATTTACTTTTTAAAAATATATTTTTTTTGTAAATTATTTTATAAATTAATTTCTTATTTTTACTTTAATTAATATCTTCAAGATTTAACACCTCATAATAGATACATATGGACTCCAAATCAAATTTTGTTTATAACTATAGGATCTTTATCAAGAACACTACACATCCACATGCCAAAATTATATTTGAGCATCACTCATCACAGCCATATGGTTCAAACGCTAAAACTTTTGTGAGATTTTTACTAAACTAAAAATGTGATATCTTGAGAATTGTACCTCCTATTTTAGTGAGCTAAGAAATAAAATTTAACATTTCTGAATGTTTAGAAGACATTGGTAGAGTCAAATTCTACGTATGATATCATCCTAAGGTACTTCTTTAATAAATCTATTTTATGCAATATTTAATTATAATTAGAAATAAACTCAACATTCTAGTTTATTGAAAAAGTAACAGAATGTATGGCTAAGCTAAGGTTAGTGTCTAAAATACTTTATAAATAGAGTATTCTAGAATCACATATGCATAATAAAAAATAAAATTTGCATAACTAAATGTACATAAGAAAAAATAAAATATGTAAATATGCATTAAAATAATATGTCATCATTATCCTATCATTGTCCTAATAAAATGGAATTAGCTAAAGTATTTAATTATGTATAGTTAAATACTTATAAAGGTATGATTACTACAAAAAAGAGAAACTTCTAAGGATAATTTCATTTCAACATTTAATCATAAGATGTACAAAAAATCTATGACTGAGCATCAATGGTGGTAAAAGAAAAGGATACAAAATTTTTACAGAATACTTTAGCAAGCATATTATATTTACTTATGTAGGAAAATAATAATAACAATGACATCATTAACAACAATAATAGTAATAGTAACAAGAATAATGCAATCTTATTATCTAATTTATGAAATAAGAAATAATTTATTGAAATGCATTTGATAACATTAAATAATTAAGCACATGTATTAAAGACATTTGGAAATTTAATGACCACTTGAATATAGCTATATCATCCTTCTTATTTTCTACTTTAACAACTATAAATCAAGAATGCCTCTTCCTAAAAAATTTTTTAAAATTTTTTGAAGGAAATCAAATCAATGTTAATTGGTCTTTCTTTAGCTGTTGCAAAGACTTGTTATTCATCACTTGACTCTAATTGCATTATCTTAGTTTGAAATAGAGAAACCCATTATATCTACTTAACAAATCAATTCTTAAGATAATATCATGTTCATCTAAATCTATAATAAATAACTCTACATTCTACTTCTTATGTTGTATTTTTAGTGGAAGCTCCTTACACTTATTTTCTACAATGTATTAACTACATAACTGATGAATCGTGGTTTATCAGGTGTTGATATCAGACCCTTGATATCGAACCCTTGTTAACCAGGTGCTAATATTGAACCCTTGTTAACTAGGTGCTGATATTAGACCCTTGTTATCAATCCACTGTGTAATCAATTGAGCTTGTTCCTCACTTTCTTTGACTTAAGGATGAGTTGTTATTCAGTCATGGGGGTATGATGAATTGTGGTTTGTCAGGTGCTGATATTAGACCCTTGATATTAGACCCAAGTGCTGATATCGGACCCTTGTTATCGGACCCCTATTATTGGACTCCTGATATCTGATGAGCTTGATATCAGACCCTCAATATCGGACCCTCGATATCGGATACACGATATCACGTCCTGGCTAGTGATATCGGATACGTGATATCGTGGTTCCTGTGTGAGCCTATAAATACACAGTTGGACACATGGGAAAGTCATAGGAAGTTAGTATTAGAGTAGAATCTTTTTTTCAGTTTTTTCCTCTCAACCCTTTCCCCAGTGCATGTTCTCAGTGTGATCGTTGTAATTGTATGGAGCCTTTATTCGAGTGTGACGTACTTGGACACGCACATGACCAGAAATAAAGATTGAGATTACTTCATCATTGCAACATTCACTTAATTTTAATTGTTATTTATTTCTTTCATAATTATTATTTCTCTACCCTCATCTCCTATCCCTGTTAGTAAAAGTGGAATAAGTACTACTTAATCATGAGCATTTAAGTGTGACTACTTGGTATCCCAGTAGCATATCTAGGACATGTGCTTGGTAATCCCAGTGGTAGTACATGAGGTCCAAGATGTGTATGGATGATTAAGGATAGATGCTCATCATAGTTAGGCTAGCTTAGACTCTCTTCACCCATTCCCTCTTAGCTTAATTAAAGTTATTTTCCATTGCCTCTAGGAGTAGCACTAGTTTAGGACCACATCATACACCACACTCTGGACTAAACCATACGTGACAAAGAAAATACTAGTCCAAGTGGGAAGACAATGAACTGTGATCAATGAGTAACTATCTAGATATCACAACTAGTCCATCTGCGGAGTTTGATTGGATCGTGCATGAACACTCGTATTCATATGGTTGAGTGTAGGGGTACCTCGCCACTCATCATTGGCACCATTGTTGGGGACAGTGCTAGTTATCTAGATTAGTTATATCATACAAGATTGCTGTAACAGGGTATTAACAATATATCTTTCAAGAAAAGAAATTAAATTTAGTTAAGTCACACACAATTCATAACAATGTCTCTTTCACAAGATAGTGATAACGAAACATCTAGCGAGAAAATTCATTGGAGAATCAATGAAGGAGTTTGGAGGACTCAATCTTATGTAGGAGTTTCATATGTTCATAAACACTCTAATGATACTCAAGGACTTTTGTCATCCAACTCAGACACCCCTAATAAAGATGGGACATCCCCAAGAATGGATGACTATTCCTCAAGGGGTCGGTGTAGAAACAAAAATCGAAGCCATGGGCAAAGTCAGGAATGCCAACATGAACAAAGACAACATCATCTTGACTCACAAACTTATAACCTAATTAGTGACGATGAACCCATGTTGACCACTAAGAACCTAATGCATATACAAGAGGCTGTTCAAATATCCCACAGGAATTGTATGGAAAGCCATCTACCCAGGCTTGATTTAAACAACTTTTCCAAGTTTTCAGGAGGCCATGATTTATATCCGCAACATCATTTACAAGACTTCTATGATGCCTGTATATGGAACAATATTGATAATGGATGGCAAAAAATTAAGCTCTTTCCCATGACACTCATTGGCCATGCAAAAGTATGGTATAGGTCTTTAAAACCAAAATCAATTTGACGTTGGCCAAAAATGGTAGAACTCTTCAATGAAAGATATCAAACCTATGCAATAGTGTTAGCCTTGAGGAGACAAATCCAAGAATGGAAACAAGCACAACATGAACCCTTGGACATGGCCTTAGAAAGATATTATGCACTGTTAAATAACTGCCCAAGCCATGGGTTCTCTGAGGAGAGGCTAATGTACCATATCATAAATGGGCTCCGTAATGAAGTAAGGGAAACCTTAGGGATGGATGCCCCAGGTCAACTATATGAACTATAAACCAATCAATTCCAAGAGCTTATTAAGTGGCTAGAAAAAGAAGAAGGAGAAATGGCTAAATGGGAGAATGTTGAAAAATCTCAACAAGACCAAAATCTCAACCTACCAAAGGTCCATAATCAGGAAGAGGAAAAATTAATGCACCTCAAGGAGGTGGAACCATCTATGGCAATATTACAATCGTTAGACAAAATTAAGGCAAAGATCAATAAGATGATGAAGTGGATACATGAGAAATGTGGGGAATATGGTAATATTATTGGAGGTAGAGCCATGAAAAACCAAGAAATAGGACAAAATATCACTAGAAAATTAGAAAGAAGGGTAGAAGAGAATAAGAACTTAATTGCCAATCATACGTATGAATGTAACATTTTCCTGTACGATCACCCCAAAGGTCAATGCCCAATCTTGTCACATTTACATGATCATTGGGGAAGAATGTTACATCTAGAGTTCATACAAAAATATTGTGTTCAATCACAGTGGCAAAAATCCCAATCGTGTGGGAAGCCACCCCCAAACTAGTTACACCCTTCCTATCATCCGAACCCTAGTGCTTATCAAGTTCAACATCCTATTTTCCCAACCGGGTCAACATCCTCTATTTCACTACATTATTATCATTCTTCTCAATACAAGCAATGCATATCCTCGCGAACAGGACCACCACCTTGGGTACCTTACACTTCTCAATTTCAACATTCTCATCTTTCACCTCCTTCTACATCACCATTGACTGTACCTGAGGGATTTGCACCACAACATCAACCCATGAACATTCCTTGTGCTTCTATTGTCAATAATAGTGGAAATCCTTCATAATGTTGAAGGCGTCCCTTCTTTATACATGACTGTAGGAAGGGGCAACACAATTCTGAGGCCTTTGCATTTTCCAACTTAGCACAAGTCCAACAATGTGGTGCATCTTTTTCCTCGAACCCAACACCTCATGTTATCTTATTAGGACCATTGATCAAAACTCCAACAACTATGGGGCCCAATGAATATAGCCATGTAGGGAGACGTACCAATCCTTGCATACCATCTTATGGTCATGAGTGCCATAGTGGGTCAACTCCTTATCAATTAACCTCATCTTCTAACTTGTCCCACTATGTTAACTTTAATACAGTGTGTGCATCCCAATTTGGGTACATTCCAACCACAACATCAAAAGACACCCAATGGTTTGGATATGACTAGGTCCCAATATTTCCGAAATGCATGGATCCAACCCTTCCATTTATTAATTCTTGCTATGATCAAAAGTTTAGTTATGGGGGATATCCTCCATTCTAACAAATAGAATTAATAAATGTTTTTCCTTTTATTTAATTTTACAATTTTCTGTTTTCCAGTTTTTCATCTTTCAATTTGTTGTTTTATCTTTTTGTTCATTGTTGTATCTTTTTATTTATTGTTTTGTCTTTTTATCCTTTTATGAGTAATCTCATCTATGAATAAAACACTCATGTGACTCATTGGTTGAGGTGTTGTTCTATGCTATCAAGTCTCAGGTGACTAATTACTGGGACAGCGAGTCCATCACATTCACCCAACCATTCTATTAATAAGAGGTTCTACTTTGGGTACGATGATATTCTTGACAACATTAAAACTTAAACTAATTTTGTGCTCATTATGCCTAGAGAAAAAAATGATGGACTAAGAGGGAATGACCAAGGTGTGACGTCAAGGGAACTTGTGGATTCTCTTTGGTAACATCTGTAGGAGTTACCATGCAGCCTAGTTGTACTAACAAAAAATGGGAGTAAGAGTAATAAAGGTACTCAATAAAGGAAACCTCATGCTCTTCTAGGGGGTCCCACTAGAAAGACATGCATCCATGCTTGAAGGTAGGCGGTTTCTCTAGATTAAGCATTCAAAAAAAGAAAAAAAGGAGAGTGTGCTGCAAATTCCCAATCACTCCTCCCTTGAACGAAATGCCAAGTGATCGTGTGTCTTACTGTCATAATACTCATATGGTTGTCCATCATTGGATGAAGCAATGCAATGTCATTGATCGCAAGAATGAACTTGGTCTTGATTTTGGAGCGATGGGCTAATGACACATTAATCACATCCTACACTCAAGATTCATTATGCCTTAGGTTAGTTACCTCATATCCCAATATTTGCAATCCCTTCTGCAATTCGCCTCATCTCATTGTCCATGTATTTGTGACTTGTGTCTTGTGTAGCATTGAATTCATACCTCATCACAGTGGTATCTACATGTGTGTCCTTTATGGAATTTGTGTGGATTACATTTAACCCTTCTTGTGCCTACGGACATTTTAAGGTATGGTTATGCAAGGGCATTATAGGTTGGAACCTGCATTGGGGAGGATCGACTTGTGTGACTTTTGTAATTTGTACTTGTTGCACACCACCACATTATTTTATGTCCTTCGAGCACTTCATTGCCAAATCTATTCTTTCCTTTATCATCATTTTATCAAATGTTCCTCAAAACCATTACGTGTCCTTTGATGTGTCACCTAAAGAAACTAGGTCCAACATTAAACTTTTAGGGCAAATTCCTTGAAAAAAAATTCTAACTCTAAAATCACACTAAGAAAAGAATTCAACATTTATTAAGGCAATAATTAGGGTATGAAATAATTGAACTTATTTCAATAACCTTACTAACAATTGATCTTTGTGTGATTATAGATGGCCCCTAAAAGAGGAAAACAAGGAGGACCTTCTCAAGGTGCAACTAAATGCCCAGGGGAAGGCAGAAGCCAAGGACCTCATGTAGAACATGTGGAGTAGGAGGCACAATCATTCAGCATCCATCAGGGAACTCCTATCACTACATAATCTAGTTAAGCAAAATGTGGAGAGGTTAGGGCCCGAGCCTATGAAGAGGAACAACAACTATTTTTGGCATGGCATGTCAAGGAAAATCAAGTGTTTCCACAGCTACTATGTCCATGGGAGGTGCCAACTTCATCAAATATTGGAGCATCAACATGGATGACACACAACCCCCAAACCGAAGAGGAAAAATATCTAGACACTTCTCCTAAGCCATCAACTTCCAAAACTTGGAACACAAGACAAGGGGAAGAGACCCATGGAGGAACCACTACCACCAGGAACCACATGAGTTCCAATAAATTCTATAATTTTGTGTTTGTATCCCAATTTTATCATATTCAATTCTCCACTATGGCATGAATAAATTTCTAGTTAGTCAATAATCCCATACCTATCCACTATGTAATCAATTGAGCTTGTTCCTCACTTTCTTTGACTCGAGGATGAGTTGTTATTTAGTCATGGGAATATGATGAATTGTGGTTTGTTAGGTGCTGATATCAGATCCTTGTTAACTAGGTGCTGATATCAGACCCTTGTTATTAGACCCCTATTATCAGACCCTTGATATCTGATGAGTCTCGATATCGAACCCCCAATATTGGACCCTCGATATCAGGTATACGATATCGCGGGCTTAGCTAGTGATATCAGATACACGATATCATGGATCCCATGTGAGCCTATAAATACACAATTGGGCACATGGGAAGTCATAGGAATTTAGTGTTAGAGTAGGATCTTATTATTAGTTTTTTCCTCTCAACCCTTTCCCCAGTGCATGCTCTCAGTGTGATGATTGTAATTGTACAGAGCCTTTATTCGAGTGTGATGTACTTGGACATGCACATGACCGAAAATAAAGATTGAGATTACTTCATCATTGCAGCATTCACTTAATTTTAATTTTTATTTATTGCTTTCATAATTATTATTTCTCTACCCTCATCTCCTATCCCTGTTAGTAAACGTGGAATAAGTACGACTTAATCATGAGCATTTAAGTGTGACTACTTGGTATCCCAGAAGCATACCTAGGACATGTGCTTGGTAGTCCCAGTGGTAGTACATGAGGTCCAAGATGTGTACGGATGATTAAGGATAGATGCTCATCACAGTTAGGCTAGCTTAGACTCTCTTCACCCATTCCCTCTTAGCTTAATTAAAGTTGTTTTTAATTGCCTCTAGGAGTAGCACTAGTTTATGACCACATCATACACCACACTCTGGACTAAACCATACGTGACAAAGAAAATACTAGTCCAGGTGGGAAGACAATGAACTGTGATCAATGAGTAACTATCTAGATATCACAACTAGTCCATCTGTAGAGTTCGATTGGATCGTGCATGAACGCTCGTATTCGTATGGTTGAGTGTAGGGGTACCTCGCCACTCATCAATAACATAAATAGAGTTTCAAGTTTTTTAGATGATAAACTTAATCCTTTTAATATTTTACTATTAATAAAAGAATGGTTAGCTCTAAGATTGAAAAGAGTAAGGATATGTTATGTATAGAAAGTACATTTAATATTAAACATATTGTTAGATTACTTCTCTATAGTGCTTCTTGTTGGAGCACAATTACTACTATTTGATTAGCCCTTAAAAAGACACCAAATACCATTTATATGAAAGATAAATAACTTGCAAGAAAATATGAAAACTAGTTATATTCTATTAATTATAAAAGAATTTTATAAAATATAGTGAAACCACAATTTCATAGAACACACATATAATAATCACCACACATACACTTAGTGATATTGCAAAGCAAGAGACTCTACAACCACACATATGATTATCCTCTATGTAAGGATTAATTGACCTTGATCTCTCTCCTCTTACACAAGGCTAGCATGCAACAACCTATAACCATCAATATCTTATACAATGACCAACATCAAAAATACAAGTGACCACAAAAACTCTCATACAAAATCTTCTACATAGATCAATATTTATCAAGAAACAAAGCTAAAAGATTTAGAAAACTCTTTTACATTGAAATTGATATTTCTGATTATTTTCCATCTTGGAAAAGCCACTTTGGAACTTTCCACACTTGAATAAGATGTTTACAAATTAGACTAAATGTCTATCTATCAAATGTCATATGTTGGTAAGACATCTATAGTGATGGCAAGATGTATACTAGTCATGTAAGATGTCTACTCCTCATGTAAGACATCTCCTTTTTAGCCTAGATGTCCTCTCATCTAGACAAGGTGTTTTTGAGGTAGATGAAATGTATCTTACAATTATCTATCTTTCAAGTAAGACATCTCCTTCAAAGATACGGTATCTTCTATACTTGCCTAGTTCTTGGACAAGACGTCTTATGAGTACTACAGACGTTGACTAAGTTATCGAAATCTTCATTCCTTCATTTGTAGAGATGTCAAATGGGCTTAGAAGAGATGTCCCTACACCAATAGCATAGATTTAACTCTTATTCATTAGTCTTTCACCTCTTCCTTGATTATTACTAGCTCCTCTCTTCTCCTGAACATCTCTAAGAATATTTTCATCAGGATCTAGTGAACAAATCTAAGGTAAATTTTTCCATCATAATGGTTAAATAACTCTAGTTGAATGATTAGAGCTTAGGTTATTTCCTTATATTGCCTATCATCCTTGTAAGTACATTGTATGTTGCAACCTTCATACATATTCTTGGGTTATCTCTTAATTCATTCTCACTCATAGATATCATACACCTTATCAGAACATAATTATGATATTCCATGATGACTAGATATATACTAGATATATCTTGATAATTATTGAGTTTGGTAGAAGATCTCATTTCACCGTTGGTTTGTCAACTGATTCTTTAATTACTTAATTTCTCAACTAATGGTTTGAGTTCATTCCTCAAATTTTTTAGGATGTTTCTAAAATCCTTAGGACAATAACTTTGACGGTAAAATATTACAAAATAGGATTCACTAACCTAGGTTTTGATGTATGGCTCATGAATCTAGTTTATAACATTTGATATGAAAAATATCTTCATCTAAATGCTCAATCTTATAGTCCAAGTCTAATTGAATAATGATTATTTATAAACTTTCCTTTTAAACATTATTTAGAATTTTCTAATTTCATATTTATATAAAATAGATGTTGTTGAGAATAGAACTATTCCAAATTAATACCTTATTACTAGGCTTTAATATGGTTAGCTTAACATTATCCTTACATTTGAAAGATTAAAATTATTTGAAGATGACTATTTACTTGTTAAAAATGAGTTCCTAAATCTAAAGTTTTCATTATTTAAACTTATTGACATATTAAGGTATAATTTAAATTATAGTATGATTGTTTAGTTTTTAGGATCTTGATGAATGATTTAAATATTTTGATTTCATGTGAATGGATACAATCTATTGGAAATGATTAATTGTTTATTTAAAAAATGTTTTTATTTTTGGAATTATGGTCATTTAAATTTCAAGAAGTTAATGAATGATTTAGCAAAGGTAAGATATGAAATAAGACTTTTTAAGCAATGAGGTATTACCCTAGTGGTAAAACTCTTGATTCAAAAGTTTCAAATTATGGGTTCAATTTTAGTGGGTAATGTTGAGTTATAAAGTTCTAATTGGACTATATCTTTTGGGGTGTACTATATTACAATTATTTTGAGGTTCCACCAACCTCAAATAAGACCTCCTAAACATATTTTTCTAATCATCCTATGCTAAAACAGCTTATACCAATGTGTTTCATATGTTGAAAAATGTTAGAATTAACTAAATGTTCATTTCAAATGGATATTATATACTTTAATAAAAATTTAAATTTTTTTAACATTTTAAATTTATAAAATTTAAATTTATTAATTTTTAAAATACCAATTTTTGATTTACATCCTAAACCTCTTTACTTTTAAATCTAAATCTTAATGCTACACCATCTAGGCATATGGTCAAGATATCTAGATGTAAGTAAAAGAAGTAAATTATTGTATCTAAACTTAAGTTAGTTTAAGCATAGTTTTTTAAAAATATTTTTCATTTGTTAATGGATCTTTTTTTGAATTTGAATTAATGCTTGCATACACCGTTGACACTGGAGAAGGCAATAAGTAATTGTAACATCTTTTTCCTAGATGTCATAGTAAACATCAAATATACAAACACATTTGACATAATGAATAATGAGTGTGATAGGAAGAATTCAGAAGAAAATAAAAATAAAATTATTAACATGGAAATAATGAGTTATGGGGACATGTTAGTAATGGAACTAATGGACACCATCAACATTAAAATTTATTGAGAGTTTAAGGTAATTGTTTTTTAACCAAAAATTTAACAAAGTTTATGGGTGGCAAGAAAGATAGACACTAATAAAGGTTTTCATGGTGATAAGCATGATGTAGAAATAGTGGATATGCAATGGCTAGAGAAGAATAATTTTCTCAATTGTGGTGGCATTGAACATAATTGTTATATAGGTGTAATGTTTGTAACATGGCATAATAGTAAAGCAATGGAAGAGATGGTGCTCTTAGTAGATGAGGAATAGGGACATGAATGGATCATAAAAAACATGATTTGCTATGTAAGGGAAAAAAATAATGGATGGAAAGCATGTAGTAATAATGAGTAGATAATAAAATGTGTGGCCTACTTGGCCTTATAGTAGTAGAATTGTAGTATTACAAGATTTGTGTACCAAGGCATATGGCCTTGCTTAGGTTGAGTTCAATTTTTTTTATTTTATTTTAAAAATTTTTAATTACTTTATTTTAAGTATTTTTACTTTTTTTTAAAAAATGATTCATATGAAGGAGGGTAGGATGTATAGGGAAATATTCTTGTTGGTGGATTGAAGCCTATTTCCATTTGGAATAGGGGTCAATGGAGTGTGGAGATCCTATTAGGTTCCATGCTATCTTAACCATCATCATAGAACTACATGAGTCTTAATTCCTTGTGAAGTTATGATATGTAGGCTTGTTGGGGAGGCTTTGCCTCTATAGCTTAGGTTACCATCCTTCTCTTTAGAGTAGGGCTTAGGGATTGATATGTTAGTATAGGAATGCAACTTAGTTCCCTAAGTGTTATGGTATTATGTGTGTGTGTGCTTGTGTGATTTTATGTGTCACATTTGTTTGGTTGTGTGATCACTTACTTATGACATATCCAATGCCTCTAACCATGATTAATGAGTTAGATACTCTTATGTTGTGTTTGTAGGTACTCTAAGTGTTGTGGTGTAGTCCATATTAAATCCATCCTCCCTTGTTGCTACTTTTGAACTTTTGGATGATGTTGGATAGTGTTTTACAAGGATGTTATTATTACACTTGGTGTTAGAGAGGAATATTTGTGGTTCAAGATTGGTGATGTTTTATGGTTCATTGCATGAATTCCTAGTGATAATGACATACAAGAAGAAGAGGAGGAAGAGCTACCACTCTAGCAAGGCTCTTATTGGCTCTAATACTTGGAACACCATGAAGGTGTACATGTTGAGACATATGATGTGACTTTTAAAAATAAGAATTTGAATGACAATGATGAGATTTCTATCAAGGAGTAGAATGATTACTCCCTTGATAAGATGTAATAGCTATGGGGGAAGCTTCTTTAAATTGATTGTGTGATTCTTAGCCACTTACAAGTGGTGGTGTGGGCTAAGATGATTTAAGATCTTGTTGAAAATATTGATATTTCACATCTTTGGAAAATAAACTCAAGGGCTAAGCACAAACTCTCTACAGTTCATAATTTTATGTTTTGAAATTAGGTGGAATGGATAGGAGATTTTATTAATGATATCAAGATCTTGTTAAATAACATTTTGAAAAGTATTATTACCCTAGAAGCATAAGTGAAGAAGCTTGAGGTGTGAAATAAGAAATTAGAGAACTAGGTGGCTATATAAGCAAAAGTAGTTTCATTTGGTTCAAGGTGGTCAATCATCCAAGAGTTCCAAGCCAAAGAACCCAACATAAATAAAGGTGATCATGCTAAATAACTCTCGGATGCCTTAATCTTTGAGATGGAATGCTTCCTCAATATGAATGAGTATCTAGAAGAGATAAAAGTTAGCATTGCTTCTCAATTCATGGGAGGAGTTTCCTAGATCTAGTGTCTTGGAATTAGCTGAGAAATGAAGTCAGGGACTTCTCAAAGGCTAGTTAAAACATGAGATGATCTCAAGATAGCTTTAGTTAAAAACTTTCACCTAGGCATTTCCATTGAAAAAGCTTGGGTGAAGTTGAAGGAACTCCAACAAGTTGTGAAGTTAGAGGATTATTTCTAGGAATATCATGAAGTAGTAATGCAAATTTCTATGATGGATGAAGAGAGAAAGTTCTAACTTTTTTAATGACCGAAAACCATGGGCCTAGTGAAAGATCAAAATCGATAAAATCTTAGATTAAAAAGAAGCATTAGAGTTGGTGGCTAGTTTGGTAGTTGAATCAAAACCTCAGAAGTACGATAAAAATGGAATGATACAACATAATTCTAAACACATATGTAAGTTAGTTAAATAGCAAGTGGTGAGAAAAATATGGTCAAATGTAAAAGTAAAAAATTATTTTTCTTAGAGTAGATTAGAGATAATCAACTTAATTCAAAATTTTTCTATCTTATGGCTAACATCATCAACTCAAGATAGAAAGTGGAAGATAAATTAATATTCCTAGAAAAGAATGTACATGAAGGATTTCTGGATTAACAACTCTTAAGGGTGAGTATCATGTCTTTCTTATTTTTCTTTTAATTGGCCATCTATACCAAATTATAATGTTACAACAAAAATTTTGTATGACTTATTTTTATTACATCTAGTGATTCTTAGTCGTATTGTTGAATCTATTTTTATTTTCTATGAGATGAATGTACTATTTATCTAGTAGATCATATTTGGTTTGCAGACATAATAAAATCATTAATTTCAATTTTAGTTTTAATAATACATCCTAAGATAAAATTTTTGTGGGCATAGATGAAGTACTTAGAGTGATGGCAGCTAGAATGATAATTTGTTGAGGATTAGCAAGATGATAATGGTAAGGTTCAAAGTTAATTAAGATATAAATTACTCATAGGGACTGAAAAATATTGATGAATGAATGATGTAGAGAATAGGAAAGAAGAGATGGGGGACCACATAAACTAAAGAGGTTGTATTTATGGGGAGGTGATAAAGGAGTAGTATTAGGATATTGGCTATGTTTTTGGTCTTGATGTCCTTGATAGATGATATGTTTGTATGAATGTTTTAGAAATTAGAAACTATGGAATGGGAAACTATGGTATGGAAAACTATGCTAAAATGATAAATTATTTTTTAATGGATTTTCTATTTTATATGTGTATGTTTTTTAGTTTTCTATGTCTTTATGTGATTTTTATTTTATATTTTTATGAATTTTAATTTTAATTTCTAAGGTGTAAAATGAGATGAAATAAAGTACTAGATGAAAATAATGTTTAAAACTTGAAAGCTAGTAATCATTGCACATATTATGAAGAAAATAATGTAAGATAAAATAGTGTAAAGTAAATAAAATGAGGAAATATAGTTGATCAATGTAAAGTTAAAAGATAGATTAAAATAGCAAGATAATAGTAAATATGATATACTTCTTGCATAAGAGACATGTTGGTAATGGTTTTCTTAGCTTAGGAATGGGTAGGATGCTTAAAAACTTTAGCAATTTCTATAATATTTGGTTCACTAAAGCCTAGAGCTATGAATTTATAAGAATTAGATGACCATGAGATACTAACATTAGACTCATTAATTTCATTTGATAATGATGTTTGACCCATAGTAATAGGTTGGGAGCCTAGCATAGTTTCCACTATCATCTGTAGGTGAAAGATGACTAGGACTTTAGGATCAATTTCATTTAATGATGATGTTTGATCCATAACATGAGGTTAGAAACATAGTGTAGTCTTCTATAAGATCTCTAGGTTAAAGATGACTATAAATTTAGGATCAACATGGATGATTACTTTAATATCCTTACATGAAAAGTGTATTTTCTGGTGTATAAATGAGGAAGCTACATGATGATAAGCTAACTAGGGTCTTCCTAAGATATTTTTTATCCTTGAAAAGTTCCTAATTACCATGTAGGTTTTGAAGTCATAAAATTTCTTATTGAGAAAGATAAATTAATCGAATCTATGATCTCTACTTTGGCTCTACTAAACAAAAATAAACTATAGTTGGAGTTGGAGTATGTGACTTATGTTTAATGGTGAGATGCTTAATGAAAATCCATGAAGTGTCATTGAATCCATCATCCATGTGCATAAGAGGTAGTGTCATGTCATACTTGATTTGTATGATGATGTAGATGGGAAGCTAGCTTATGATACCTATGAAAAAAATGGATTTTGATGTTCTTCCCTTGAATACCAAGTAATCCTCATAATACCATGGAGTATTGAACATCAATGAAATAGCTTGGGCATGGGGCTATTAGTATGCTAAAATGATGATGGACTTCAAGAGCTCTTCCAATATTAGATGATGCTTATTGGAGGTAGAAATGGTGTTAAAAGGAAATAGATTCATCCCTTTTAACTTCATCACTATAGTAATTTATAGAAAAGCTTGATGCTTTGATGTTGAATCTTTGGGAGATGGAGGTACTAGATTAATATTTAGTGATAAAGTAGTTAAATTTGCTATTGGAGTCGGCATAGATGCATCTTGAGATTTTTGACATACGACCTTTTTCTTCTACTATGGGGAACATTACTTGTTGGCCTAATTCTTACATTTTTCTTGATTAGATGCTACCTCCTTTTGCACTAGGATAAAGAAACGAATTAGAGATGTAGGACTTGGAAAGAGTGATAGTTCTTATAGGATGGATGGATAATATATGTGATAGGGAAGATATTACATTAGAAAAAATAGGGGAAGAATTAACAAGGTAATATGAAGTAGACAAAGGAAACCAACTCCTCGGTAGTAATGAAGGATTAGAATTCATGGGATTTTGAGGAGCAAAAGGAGTGTCATAGTATGATGTGAGATCTATGAAAAATTTAGCTCTTTGTACCTTTTGGATAGCTAGAGTAGAGGAATTGTCTAAAGAAATATTGATGAAAAATGATATCTTGGGATTTGCAGGATTAGTTTGTAAGCATACTTGGGGAATGATTTGAGAGGGACTAATTTGGAAAATGAAAGAAATTTTGGGATGAATGTCTTTAGGTTCAAGATAAAATGTAGATACTTCTCTTGAATGGAAATTCAAGGGATCTTGAAAGATTTGAATACCGTAATTATGAGATTAAATATGTATATTAAATACTATTATCCCTTTTTGGACAAGAGCATGAATGTTATGTTTAAGTGCATTATAGTAATCAATATTCTATCTTGTAGCTTCATGATAATAACATAACGTTTTAGAATTATACCACTTTGAAACATGTGGATTCCCTTTCATACATTTGGAAGGAGTAGTAGCCAAAGTTTATAGTATTCTAAACTATATACTTGTCTATTCTAAGATATGTTTTGGGATAATGTACCTTTCCTTTAGCAACATGTTGTATAACTATGTGTAGATCCAGGAAAACTTATGATAATTTGACGTATTCCTAGGTGGTTTCTTTTATTGGCCTTCATTTGATAAAATATATCTAGCACCATTAGGCTTGGAATCCATGCTCTCCTTTCCACCATTATTTGATGATGAACTTGATGAAGATTGGTTCATCGAGGCCATAGTTTAACCTGCATTTTAGGAATGTTTCTTCTTACTAGTTGCCTTGTTGATCTTTTTGTAAACATTAATTGATTTAGTGTCATTGCATTAGATGGACACTTCCTCAACGTGTTTAACATAAGTGATGGCATTATGTAAGCTAAGTGGTCTAGGGTAGAGTAGCTTACCCTTGATATAGGTATTGACAACTTCTTCTAAAATATTAAATAATTGATCATTTGGTAGGGGATTGATGAACTCCATTATTACCAAAGTCTAGTGAGAGATGAACTTAGAAATGGATTCAATAGATGCCTACTTAGTAATCAATAGTTTCTATAATGTACTATTCCTATTGATATTATATTTGATAATCTTCATAAAGGCTATGATGAGCCACTCCAAGGAGATGATAGAACCATGAGGAACATTTAATTTTTTTACATGTCAATAAATTTGGGAACCTATATGGATAGTATGAAGATAACTTGAAAATAATATGCATTCATTTTGGAAGATAATGATATGATTTGGGGGATTAGATTCCCCATTATGATTAGTAAAGTTAGGCAATGAGACTTCCTTGAAAACTTGAGTAGGTAGGATTCATGGATTGATGGGATCAATGAGAAGATGAATAATGGAAATTGTAGAACTTTCCCCATGTATGGCCATGGATTTTTGTATTTAATATTCATTAGCTTTTGACCTAGATGATAAATTCTAGAGTAAAAGCATTAGTTCAAGTGAAATACAAAGGATGGATGACATGGAGGGGTTACCTAAGATGGGTTTGTGAATAAGTAAAGTTGGTTGGGGAGGTGGAGCAACAAGCATGGAAATAGGTTGTGGATCATTGTACTAAGGTAAATGCTAGGAAGATGGTAGTAATAATAGCAAAACTTGTGGCTGCTAGCATTATGGTGCTAGGGAAAATGATTAGAATAAGCTTAATAACATATTAGGATTTTAAATGTGTGCATGAAATATGGGATTAATAGTAATTATACTTGGAAACAAGCTATATACTAGTCACAAGGTTACTATAGTGGGGATGATAGTAGCTAGAGTAGTGGTAATAGATACAATAGGGAAATTAATTTAGGGAGCATGCTTGGATAATGGATTGGTAAAGTTGATGAGATTGACATGCTATAGGATTGAAATTTGTGGTTGTGTTGTAAGTTAAGGAAAGAGTTTTATAGATAACAAAGTATGAAGGTTCTTAGCCTCATTATCATCCTGAATGCTAATGCCACTACCCTCTCTATGCTAGTCCTAGTACTGATATCTTCTACTAAAATTGATATTGGGATATTTCACTAAGAAGTACATCATAGATTGAATTTTCTTGATATCAGCATTGGCAAGCACTTGAATTTCATCTCTAATGATGATATATCCTACTAATTCATTCCTCTAATATTTTTTCAGCTTCATAGGCTACTGAGAGTTTAGAAGAAAAAGCTCCAAGTTATTAAAAGCTTCATAAGTAGCTATCCTTCACAGCTCACTCTTAGTGAGTAAAATGTTTAACTTTAGTTTGATATACATGATCTTATAATCATGTTTGGTCATGGATATTCTAAATGCTCTAAATTTACCCAATCTTATTAGTATACAAACCTTAAAATTATGAGATGAATTAGATCCTTGAATAGACATGTTATCAAAGAGTGTCTCATGCATACTTGGAAATAAGGATTACGTTCAAATGAAAAGAGAGAATAAAATGTATAAAAACTAACTAAACATATTGAAAATATGCAAAAATAAAATTATTGGAAGGAACCTATGGGATTATAGGGAATGGATTTGTAACACTAGAAAAATATATTGGCCCTGGTTCTAGCATCAAAAATATTTCTATAGAATTATTCTTTCATAATCATATAATAACATCTCCAAAAATTAAATATTAAGTATCTAATCCATGGATATAAATGATTATTAAAATGATTTAACCCTTGATATATCAATGATTATTAAAAAATGGGCATAAACCTCGAATTGAGTATAAACTTAGCTTACTAACTAGTGTAGAATCGGTAGGGGAATAATTGAGTGATGTTGAAATTCATGTTAAAAAACTAAATAATACAAGTGATGTAAAATAAATTCCAAGTAATGAAAACAAGTAAAAAAGTATAAAACTAGTAAGAAAATGGAAAACTTGATGTGTTGAAAGGGGTTTAAGTTTTAATTTTAATAAATGAAAATTCTTGATTAAGTAAATGAATAGTGTTGTCATGTTTTGGAAATAAATGGAGTTGGAATCAAAGTTTTTAGTTTTTAATTAAGCTTACTATATCACAAGAAAGGAACTCTATATTTTAGAATAATTTAGGGCTTATAATTAATAGAACAGAAAGCTAAGGCCCTAATTGTGATATTACGTTCAAAAAAAGATTAAACCTAAGTTTGGTAGGAGTTGTAGTATGAATGAAAGCACATAATAAAAGCTCATGGATTGAAAGAGCATGTGCAAGTGTAGAAAAAGAGTTTCAGGTTCTTGTGGAAGAGCTTATGTAACAATAATGAAGCTTGAATTAGTGGTTTATTTCTCTTCATGATGAAAGATGTTTAAAAAAATGCATAAGCTATCTTAAAAGCTATTTTGGATGGTGGAACTAATTTTGAACCTTCACTTGGAATGTTGATCTTCCATCTCAATGGAAAAGGAAAAATCTATTTTTTCTCTTCTCATCTATGACATTAGCATGTAGAGGTTGTTCACAAAGCTAAAACTCTACTATGCCAAAAAGCTTTATCCTAGCTCTAGCACACAAGCTTTGAAATTAGCTTAAGATCATAGAATTGAAAAATTCTCCTACAAGATAATTCTTCCACATCAACATCTCTACCAAGTCAACTTTGGAGGAATCAACAATATTTGTAGAGCCAAAGTTTAGCCTTACAGAACAAGCTCTTCGTAGATCTACCACATTAATGTTAGAGTAAGGACATCACTTGTAGAGTTAAAATTTAGTCTATAAAGTAGCTAAAACAAATCTTGACATGTTAGCTCATAGAAATAAAAAATGGCTCTATGAGATGGTTCTACAATGTCAGCTCATAGAGGATGTTTGTAGAGCTAAAATCTAAATCTTTGAAGAAATTCTATAAGACATGTCAACATTTTGCCATGTTAGTGATTATAAAGAGTGAGTTTGTAAAACCAAAAAATAGCTTCACAAAATGGTTCTATGAGCCACACCAGCTTTAAAAATATGTCTCACCATATTATGTCATTCATAGAGCTAGTGAGTAGAACCAAATTTCCATTCTATAAGCTAGTCCTATGATGTTAGCCTTTGTAACATTAGCATAGCCCCGTGCACATTTCCATGTCATCATATATATGAAGATTTATGTGTTCATGAGAAGTGAAAAGCTTCATTTGCCACATCAGTTATGCCATATTAGCAAATGGATGAAGCTCAATTTCTCATCTATAGAAAACATGTCTTATATGCCATGTCATCATGTACCACATTAGCAAAGTGTAGCATGCTTTGCCATGTCATTATTCCACCACGTCAACATCTCAATCCAAGAAAAATTTCCATGTAGATGAAAATTTTATTTCTAGATAAGCCTAATGCATAATGAAAGCTCAAATGAAAATTAGAGCTAGTTTTATTTTCATCTAGATGATAAAACCTCATCTAGATGATTTCATCATCCATGTCAGTAGAGTTTAGCTTGCTTTTCCAGATTAACATCATGAGAAGTTAGCTTATAGAACTAAAAAATGGCTCTACAAAGTAACTCTCCTTTTTAGTTCATTGTGTGACACTATATTTGTAGAGCTTAAATGTGATTCTATGAACAAGCTCCATGAACCATGTGATCATTCAACACATCAGCTCATAGAGAAAGCTTGTAGAATTGAAAAATAACTCTATGAAGTTCTACCATGTCTGTGCTAGAGGGTAACCATATTTGATAAATCTAAAGTTTGATTCTACAAGAGTACTATAGAAATGGATCTACCATTTCATATTTCACCACGTCAGATAGTAGATGGAGTTCATAGGATAAATTTCCATTCTATGTGCAAGCTCTACTAGCTTATCACCTATCATGTTAGCTTCTTGAAGGAGGGTTGTAAAAAAAAAAAATATCTCTATGAAATAGCTCTACCACATCATCCTTGTCATCTTGTAGAGGAAGTGCAAAGAAATTAAAAGAGGTTCTACAAATAAGTGATGCCATGTCAACATCACTCATGACAACCTCTGTGTAGTGTTAGTTCATAGATCCAATTTTATGTTATACTAGTAGGCACTATATTAGTTCTACCACATCAACATTCACCATGTTAGAGCTCATCTTGGATGCACAAAAGGTTACATTTCTTGCATATGTGCATTTTATTTTTAATTCAGCTTAGCGAGGTGTAAAGATCAAAAATGTTGATGGCTGGAATCACTGAGGGATTAATAGGTGCATAGCCTTAACCCCACCTTCATGTGAGGGCCTTGCTAGAAATGGAGGTGGAGCACCTTGGACTATCTTGTTGATTAAATAGGGACTTTGCTTGTTGCACCTGGGGTGTTAGTTGCAACCTGGGGGGGGGGGGGGGGGGGGGGGGGGGGGGGGTGGGGTTTGGCATGGTTAGCCAAAGTGCCAACATGAATGATGCAAAATAGTGCTAAGTGTTCAGCAGTGTTTTGCAATGCAAAGTGCAGAGTGTAGTCATGAAATAGGGGTGAGCATAGCGAAGGTTTTAGGCAAAAAAAAAAGAAGATGCCAACCAATGGAGACTACCACCTGAGCATGATACAATGTGATTACGAATAGAAAATGCTAAAAATTATGACAAGATGTAGAAAAATACAAAGATAATGCAAGAAATAGAAGAGAGAAATGGAACACCACCCTAAATGGGAGTGTAGTTAACTCAAAAAGGGGTTTAGAAGGTATGCAGTGTACAACAGGCATAGTGGAGAGCATAGTTAGTCTCGATGGTGTTGGGCTGTGAAGTCTGGAACTCGTCGTGGTGTTCGTGCTTACTAGGTTGGCTACTGTGGCTACTGCTAGTTTATAAGGTCCTAGTAAACCATGAACCTAGTTTAATGTCCTAGCAGACTGTGGGGTGCTAGTTTATAGTTCTAGTAGACTACTATGTGCCATTTTATCATTATAGTGGACATGTTGTTTTGCTAGTTTAATGTCATGACCCAAGGATGAGCTATGCTAGTTTATAGGCATAGTGGCCAAATGCTAAGGGTGCTAGTTTTAGCATCATGGACCAAGGACGATCTATGCCAGTTTATAGTCACAGTGGACTGTTGTGCTATTTTTACACCTTTTGGAAGATGAGTGCTTACCTTTCTTTGATGAGGTATAGTGCTACATGCATAGCCATGCTATGTGCTTGTAAGATCCTACAAAAATTGACTAGAAAAATAACATCAAGTAGAACCTATTGTAAATAGAGTTAAAATGTACAAGCAAGAGGAAAGCATTGTAGAAAGATGATAGTTTTAAGTTGTTTCAGGCTATAGAATACTAGTTTAAGGTAATTTCAGATTGTGATTACTATTTTAAAGCCATGGTAGGCCAGAGATGCTAGTTCAAGGCCATGATGGTCCATGCGTTAGTTTAAGGATTTTTGGGCCATATGATGAGACTGCTAGTTTAAGGCCATTTTGGGCTATGGAAAGGGGATGAAAGGTGGTAATTTTAGGCCATCCTAGGCCATGTGTTTCTAGTTTAAGGTCATGGTGGGCTGTATGGTTTTGTAGTTTTTGGATTTTTTTTATTTTTATGGGTTTTTAATGTTTGCAATGTGTAAGCTAAGTGGATGAATGCATTAAACAAAGCAAAAATGCAAAAAGAAAGAAAAATGTATAAACAAAGAAAAATGCATAATCTAAGAAAGTAGGTGAAATGTAGATGCATAGACAAATGTAATGAAAATGAACATAAAAAATGTGTGGCATGTGAAGGTAAGAGGTAGGTAGGCACCTAGTGCATTTTTGACCAAGGGAGTATCTTGGTCGTGCAATTGTTTTCTAATTATGTGTGGACTAGGAGGCGTGTAAAGCCTAGGGTCCTCTAGGAGGTTGTTGCCTACAGCCACTCATTTGGATTTGTTATCCTTAGGCATTTTTTTGGTTGTCATAGGTGCATCACCAAGAAACTCTACCTCTGAAACTTGTTCTATGTCTATGTGGTGGGTAGTTGGAGGGGAAGAGTTATCACCATAGATGATAACTTGACCACCTTCATATAGAAGGTGGATTTTTTAATGGATTGGAGAGGAGATAGCCCATAGCTAAGCTAGCCAAAGCCTACCTAGGATTAGGTTAAATCTTGACATCTCCTCTATGATGGTAAAGTCTACAGAGCTGGGGAATTAATCCCTTTCCATGAAGGCTAATTTGATTATATCCTTGACAGTGATGCATGATCCATTGAAGGATTTTAGACATGTAGTTTTTATTGGCCTGATCTCATTTGCAAGGCCTAGCTTTTCGATGATGGAGTACAAAACTATGTTTGTTGCTACAGCATTATCAATGTGCACCTTGTAATGGTGCACTACCCAATGCATATGCTAATGATCATTGGAGCTATTGTAACTTTTTCTTATTTGGGGTTAACCTTGACTACGTTGTCATGAAAGGCTAGGGATGTTGGACCTAATTCCTATGGCATAGGAGGTAACATCACTGCATGAATGGCATTCTCATCTATAGGGATGTCCTTCGTAATAGGAATGAAGGCCAACATCCAGGCTAGCACTTGGCAGTGAGCAGATGGGGTCATGACTAGGTCATACAAGCTTAGCTTTGTGTTCTTTTACTTAAGCACTTGTTTCACCTAGGTTAATGCATCAAATAAATGCTTGTCATTGGTTGTTGTGTTAGCCTTGGTCTTCTTTATGTGGCTTGAGAGATAGATCTCTTATGGAGGGGACCTGGGCTTGGCTTGCTTAGCCTACTTGGGGGCCTTAGTGTTCTATTGTGCTTTGCTAGTTGTGGCCTTTTAAATTAATTTAGCCACAATGGTTGCAAGGATAGAGATTAGCTTAGGCAAACCAAGCTCTCTTTGGTCTCATTATTACCTAGGTATTTGGTCTGCGAGGTGCTTATTCAGCCTCTTTTGTTGCCATTTGGTGAACCTACCCATGTTGCTAGAGGGGTCAATGCTTGGAGGAGAAGGAATTGATATGTTGCCCATTGTTAGGCTTTGGGTAGGTGAGGGGCTAGTGTGTTGTGGCACCTTAATGACAAACAATTATTTTGGAGTTGTTGTGGGGCCAGCACATTTTGGCACCTTGATGACAAAGGGTTGTTTAGTGGTTGTTGTTGTGTGATGCCGGTTTAATGTCTTAGTGGATGAACCATGCTAGTTTGACATTGTAGTGAATGAGTTTTGCCAGTTTAGCATCTTAGTAGATGATTGCATTAAAACCCTGACCACGAAGGGTATTGTGGATGCCCAAGGTGGCACCTTAACCACAAAGGAAGACCTCTTGTTTGTGGAGGCCAAGGAAACTAATACCTTGTTGGGAGGCACTCAGATCGTGAAAGGTTTTTGCATAGGTTTAGACTTGGCACCTATTCTAATGGAGTTGATGACATAGGTAGCATCGTCTACGTTGGATTGGCTCACTGCATCAAGCACTAGCAGATCACTTTCTATCATTCTTTGTAGATCGTCTTGCAAAGCCTGATAGTTTTCTGTACTATGATTGAACATTCGATGGTAGTGACAGAATTGGTTTAGGTTGAAGTGTTGTGGGACTGAGGGCTTATTTGGTATTGCTAAGGTAGGATTCCTTAGTAGTTTGTAATACCTATCATGTTTTTGGTAGGCAATCTCCGATACATGTTTGTATTGGATTTTCCTAGCTTTTAGGAGTTGGTCAAGTAGCTCGAAGGGTTTCATCAGCAATGGTGTGTACTTTGATTGATCCTTGTGCTCAAAGTAGGGTCTTACAGTAGCTTTCATTGTGGCCCCTATTGATGTAGGTAGGTTGGTGCTAGAGTTGGTGGCTCTATGAGTTAGGGCCTTGGGCTACTTAGCTGTTGGGCCCTAGTTGGTTGCTCTTACATTTATGGAAATCGTCACCACTAGTGCATTTTTCTTTTTGTGTGTGCTACTTCTTTAGGCCATGTAGGATAGGTCATTACTTACTTACATTGCCTTCTCTATGCCCTTTGTTTGGGAAAATGCCTAGTTGAGAGAATTTAGGGCCAAGTAGTATAGCTTTGACTTTATGAAGTCATTAATTGCATCCTTGAAAATGGCCAAGAGGTGAGTCTCTATGATGGGCTCCCTCATTTCATTTAATTTGGGCATAGGGTTTAGAGGCCTCTACTTGACCTACATGAGCTAGTCAAGGGTTGCTTAGGCTTAAGGTTGTACCTAAAGCATGTCACAAATTGGCTTAGGTGATTTTCAAGGGAGGAGATTGAGCCCCTGGGTAGTAAGTGGTACTAGTCTAGAGTTTTACCAGTGAGGGACATGGGAAAGACACATAGGATTGCATGTAGCAATAGACACTCTGACTTGAATGTAACCAAGTGTGCATTGGGATTATCCTCACTATTGTACTTGGTGAGGTAAGGTAGCGGGACCTTGGTTGGAAGAGTCAAGGGTGGGATTATAGGACTTATGGGATCATCCTAGTAAAATTCCACCACCTTGATGGTTTTGGAGGAGGTGGCTTTGAGCTAGTTGATCTCCTCCGTCAAACTTTGGATCAACTGGACGACCTGATCCAAACTTAGAGATGTGGTAGTTGGTTGTGTTGACTAGGCTTATGTTGGTTGCACAATGTAGGGCCAGATTGTTGGTTATGGAGTATGGCAACTTAACATCATAGCAAATGATTGCAGTTGATGCATTGGTTGAGGGATGGACATGGTGATTGAGGTAGGCCACACATGCATGGGTTGGATTGATGTTAAGGGCATTAATGAAACAAGTAGGATGTAGGATATCTAAATCATTTAAAACTTAGATCCAAATTTATTCCCAAGAAGGTAGTTGATCATGAATATGAGTTGAGCAAAAGGTTGTTTAAAGGGACAAACATCCAAAATCCAGATGATCAAGCTTATGAAGTAATAAATTTAGGATTTAGATAAAAGTAAAAAATTTTGAATATCATAAAAGAAAATGATCAAAATTTTTAAAATTTTTTATCTTTATTAAAGGATAATTTGGATAATTTTTCATGGTCCTATGATAACCTTAGAACATTCAAGCCTGATGTGATGACAAACAAAATTCCATTGGTTAAATTTTGTAAAGAAGGTAGGAAAAAGAAAATGAAGTTTAGTTCATCATTTGAGCTAGCCATGGAAGTTGAAATCAAAAATCTACTACAAGCTAGAATTATATATGTTATTTGATATTTAGTCTAGCTAGCTAATTTGGTGCTTATGAGGAAAAAGAATGGTGACATTCAGCTATGTGTTAATTTTAGAAATTTGAATCAAGCTTAGAAAAAGACAAATATCCCTTATCCATAATAGATGAAATGCTAATTATAGTATTGAGGTGTCAAGTATACTATTTTTAGATGGATTTTTTGGATATAATCAAGTTATGGTGACAGATATAAAATAGCCTTCATTAATAAGTGGTGAACTTTTTCTTATAAAGGATGGTATTTACATTGTTAGACCCTGGACCCATTTTCTAGAAAGCAATGGACATGGATTTTAAAATTTTAAGACAAAAATTTATAGTAATTTAACTACATGATATTACTATTTACTCAAGAAGGAAGGAATATTACATAAGTCACCTTTAGTAGATTTTCAACAAATATTGAAAGTATGGTATTTCTTTGAATCCTAAGAAAAGAATTTTGGGGGTAACATATGGAAGCTTGTTGGGGGACATAGTGTTTCAAAAAGATAATTCTATAGTTATCTCAAGAATCTAGGTTGTACAAAACATTGAACACCAAACCAATAAGAAGTCACTCACGTCTTCTTCAAGAAAATAAATTTCATCAAGAAGTTTATAGCATGATTTACTGAAATAACTAAACCTTTAATGTACATGCTTAAGAAAGATATTTAGGTTAGAAGAACACCTAAATCAAATTAAGCTTGAGCAAAAATTAAAAAGGCTATTCAAGAAGCTTTGTATTTAGCTATACCTTGCTTAAAAGAAGACTTTCAGTTGTATGCTTTTGCTTTTAGCAATTCAATTGTTGTCATTTTAACTTAGAAGAAGGATGGTTAGGAATAGCCATTAAAATTCTTTGGTTACTAGCTTAAAAGGCTCCAAATTTAAATACTTAGATCTAGAAAACTAAGTGTACACTATGATTAAAGCATTAATGGATTTTAGATATTATTAGAGAGCACTTTTGTTCATGTTATGACAATAGAGCCTACTACTAAGCAATTTTTAGCTTAAAATGAAATAGGGCTAGAAAGAGGAAAATGTTTCTTCAGCTTCAAGGATTTAAATATTCCATAGAATTATGCAAAATAGTTAAAAGGAATGGGATTAGTCAAATTAATGGTTGAAAAAGCAAAAATCGTTGCATTCGATTTCCATGGTAGAAATCGGTATTGCAAAATTTTAGAGTTATTTGCTTCAAGGAAAGTCCTAGATAATTTAACTATGAGAAAAATAATATCTTTTATTAAAAGGAAAAATAAGTTCTTAGTGGAAGATGAAATAATATATAGAAAATATTTTAGAGGGGTTTTGTTAGAATGTGTTAGGAATAATTAGATCGAGCTCATACTGTGGAGTAGGTTCACTCCATAAATAAATACCTTCACGTACTAAATCCAGATATTATGCCAAGACAAAATATATTGCTAAAAAAATAAGAAAAATCACTATCTTTAATTAAATTATGAAAAGATTACATTAGGGTTCACACAACCCCCAAGCATTCCAAAACCTATCACACTCAAATGATATTGTAGAGCATGAGGCTCTACAACCATATAATGTTTGTTCTCAATGTAGGACATAACCAATGGAAATCTCTTCCAAAATTGAGGATTGAGATCTTAACTTACAAGTGAGATACAATAGAATAGAACACATAGATCAATACACCACAAGCTGATCTTGGAGTTGTAGTCACCAATTTCTATCACCCAATGTGCTCACCCACTCTCTCTTGCATAACTCTCCTTGCATACCAACTCTCCTCTATCATACTCAATCACCTATTCTTCTCATGGATGAATGCATACATGATTATAGAGATCCCAAACCATAGGAAGCTTTCTATTTGCATCCCTAGATGTTTTCCACAAGAATTTGGAATCTTTTAGATGTTTTCCAATCGAACATCATGTTAGATCTTTTTCTATTCATTGACATAGATGTCTCTTGTTTCATGTAGACATCTCCTATGAAAGATATACTTTTAAAAGAGATGTCTACCATTTTTGGTAGACATCTCCTTTGGACTTGGGACATCTCTACTTTAGGGGGATACTTCTATGAGGAGACATCTATCCTTTTGGGGAGACGACACTTCTATAGGTGGCAAAAATAAAAGTGCTTGTTTTGATGCTGGGAGCCTCTGGATGCCTCCCAATAAGTCCCCATAGATCTTGAAACCTCCTAAACTCATCAACATAAGCCAAAAACACCTCTAAACATGCCAAAACATCCAAGAATATTTATAATAAAGATTCAACATATGAACACACACAATAAATGAACACATGTGACTAGGTATTCTCCAAGTGTGAAACCTACAAAAGCAACTTGTAGGACAAGCATAAGGAAATTGGAAAATGTGTTCCTATACTAGCTCTTCCACCCTTCAAAAAGTGAACTCATGTAAATAAGGGAGTAGGAGTAGAAGTGATCCTCCACTTAACATGTCCATACAACATCATCAATAGATTGATCCTCCTAATGGATTAAATGTTCATGCCTTTTGATTCCTTGAGTGCTAGAAGCTTTCCTCCACTTAATTAGAATTTCCTTCTTCTTCATTGAGGGCTTGGATTGATTTGTAGCCCCCTTCAACTCATCAATGCTTACCTATATGATCTTATTAGATGGTCCATGATAGTGCACAAAATCTGAAACATTAAATACAAAGACATACCAACATCATTTGGTAAATCAATCTCAAAAGCATTATCATTAATCTTAGCCTTGATTTTGAAAGCCCCATCTTTTTGGCTTTCAATTTGGAGAAGTTAACACCTCTCAACCACTTCTTCTTCGAGTTCACCAAAACTATGTCACCAATAGAAAAATTGGAATTCCTCTTATTCTCATTCCTCTTGATAATTCTCTCTTCAATATTCTACTTAAGATTTGATTTTACTTATACATGGAGATTCGTCATCTCTTATACAAAAGTAGCACTAATTTGAGATTCACCTTCAAAGCTCTTCAAAGTTTCCACCATATTTAGAAAAAATACATAATTCACCTCAAATGGGCTTTTACCAATTGACACATATAAAGCATTATTATATGAAAATTTAGCATGACACAACAAGTTTTTCTACCTATTTAGTTGTCCATCGCACAAAAATCTCAATATGTTTGGTAGGGACTTATTCACCACCTCTATTTGGCTGTTATATTGTGGATGATATGCACTAGAAAAATTAAACTTTGTCCCTAATATCTTCCAAAGGGGCCTTCAAAAATGACTTGGAAACTTGGACTCTCTATCACTAACAATATTCAAAGGAATATCATGCAACTTTGCAACATGCTGGAAAAATAAATTTGCAACATGAGAGGCATCACTCATCTTCTTGCATGGAATAAAATGTGCGATCTTGAAGAACTTATCCAAAATAACAAAACTTGCATCATTCCCACTCTTGGTCTTTGAAATACTACTTACAAAGTGCATTGACACACTTTCCCATGGACCTTCAAGAATTGGAAAAGGCATATAGTGTCCATCCACACCTTTACCTCCTTTGAAATTTTGACATGTCAAGCACTCCTTTACAAATTTTGAAACTTCTATTACCATACCATGCCAAAAAATAGTACCTACTTATAAGTTTTGATGTTTTATCCCTGCTGATATGACCTACCATGCCACTAAAATGATCTTCAAAGAAAATATTTGTCCTAAATTCACAATTAGGAATACACACCTTTCCATTCTTAAACAATAGTTTATCTTGAATATAATAGTGCCTCCATTGGTCTATTCTATTCATCAATAGCTCCTTGAGGCTACTCCAAACCTACCCAAAATCAACATCATGCTCATATAAAGAAGGAAAATCATCCATACCTTCAACATGAGGTACGTTGAAATTTACCACATGCACCATGTATAATGCATCAACCACCACATTGGTTTTCCCACTTTTATTATTTAATAAAAAATTGAACTCTTGTAACCATGCAATCCACTTCATGTGCTTTGCACTCAACTTCTTTTTTGAGTTTAGAAATTAAAGTGCTTTGTGGTGTGTCATCAATGTGAATTCTTTGGACAATAAGTAATGCCTTTAATGTTTGATTGCTTGAAGAATAACATATAACTCCTTCTCATATATGATATATTTTTGCCTTAAGTCATTTGAATTTTTTAAAAATAAAGCAATAGGTGTACCTTCTTGTGAAAGTACCCCACCAATGACAAGTCCACTTGCATTCACCTCCACTTGAAAAAGCTTCTAAAAATATAGAATTCCGAGCACTAGCTCACTAGTAATCTTTGCTTTCAACATGTCAAAGCTCTCTTGGATTTCATTATTCCACCTAAATTCCTTATTTTTATTCAACAAAGAAAACATAGACCATGAAATACCACTAAAATTTTTGATGAATTATCTATAAAAACCTACTAAACTAAGGAATGATCTTACTTCCCCAACATTCTTAGGAGTGGCCAATCCCTTATAGCCTTCACCTTAGTAGTTTTCATATGAATCTAATTTTTAAAAATCACATAACCCAAATATGTGATTTCCCTCTTAAAGAAATGACTTTTCTTTACATTGATCACCAACTATGCCTCCTCCAACTTAAGGCTCATCATACTTAAGTGATCCAAGTGCTCTTCCTCATTAAATTTATACACCAAAATAGTGTAAAAAAGGATAATAAAATACTTTCTAATCAAGTTCTTTAATACATCATGCATCAACCTCATGAATGTAGTAGATGCATTTGTGAGCCCAAATGGCATCACCAACTACTCAAAGAATCCATTCGGTGTTTTGAAAGTTGTCTTCCACTCATCACTAGGCTTGATTTTGATTTGATGGTACCAACTCTTCAAATAAATTTTGCTAAAAATTTTAGCATTGGTAGGGACATCAAGGATATCATCCATCATTAGAATAGGAAACTTGTACCTCACTGTTATCTTGTTTACTACCATATAATCAATGCACATCCTCTATTCATCACTATCCTTCTTTGGAACTAGTACCACTAGAACTACATAAGGTGAAATGGATTCTCTCACAAAGCCATTTGAAAGCTCTTTGAAATTCAACTCTTTGGTTTGGTGTCATTCGGTAAGCTCTTTCATTTGGAATAGTAGCACTAGGAATGAAGTCAATCTAATATTGTACATTACTCATTGGTGGTAGTCCATCCAATTTTCCCTTGAACACCTTGGAAAATTTCTCCTTTAAGCCTAGCACATCCATAGGAATTTTAACCTACATATCATCATAGTTAGTAGCAACTTCTATCATAACAATAAAACCATACTTGGTTTCATCATGTTCCTTAATATATTTCCTCTCTCCTAGAAGGATTAAGAAAGCATTAAGTAAGCTTTGCTACCTCACTTTTTTAGTTGTCATAGGAATCAAATCATGGATTACATTAGGTTGGACAATATTCCACAAATTTCTTACTTCATCAAACTAATCACCATTGTCAAAATTCCAAGGTATACCAAGAATTAGATCAACATAATTGATCAGAAGTCTATCACATCTTACAACATCATGAAAACTTCTAATTTTAAATTTTAAATTACATTGTTCCTTCACCTCTTGAGAAAAATATTTAGATAACCAATGCACTTTATAGGGTCATGGATGAGGATTAGTTACCAAACCCAATATAGTAACTACCTTATAATAAATAATAAACATGAATCCATTTCTTACTAAGAAAAGAACTACCCCTGATTTAATCCAACAATTTCCTATTAGGGTAATCTCCTCTAGTGCCATTCCCCATGAATGCATAAGAATTTAATTCAAAAACATCCTTAATTTTTGGAGCATTAGGATTACCTCTCTTAAGAGCTTGACTTGATATCTCCTCCACCTCCATGGTTTGCAGATCTTTGCCCTTGTCTACCTTTTTGAAGAAGACATTCCATTGCTTATGTTTCCATTCTCCACACTTGAAGCACTAAATTTTTGATGAGCTACTACCTTGACCCTTCCCTCCTTTTCTTAGGTCCTTGTTGGAGTTATCCTTCTCATCACCTCCTTTAGTATTCTTATCTTTGCTACCCTCCTTGTCTTTAGATTTGGATTTGGATTCCTTATCAAATCTAGATCCCTTCTTTTTACCCTTAGAGGGTTGTTTGCTCTTGTTTCTGAATGCACCTAATTTCTTCTCAACCTTAAATGCTAAATCATAATAATCATTAAGGGTTTGTGGCTCATAAAAGAATAGATCTTTTTGGTATGTTATTTTGAGACCTCTTAAAAATATTGAAGCTTAGTCATACTCTTCCTAGTTTACCTTAGCTTAATGGAATAGATCAAAAAATTAGATATAAGATTCTTTGACATCCTTCTAATCTTTCTTTAGGAATTTTAACCTCATAGTGGTTTCTTGTCTTTGACAAGACTATTCAAATTTTCTTCTCAACTTGTATTTCATCAAATCCCAATCTTTGATAGGCTGAACATTTCATCTTTCATAATCTTGGGACTCCTTTTCCCATCATGTAGAAGCCATACCTTCTAATTTGGATTCAGCAATAGGTACCCTCAAGTTATTTGGTACCTCTCCAATAAAAAATTCTTCTCAAGTGCCTTTAGCCAACTTGCAAAAGAATTGGTTCCATCTACACCATTGAAAGTCTTCAACTCTACATATGGAAGTCTTGAAGAATTTCTAAATGCTCTAGTAAGCCTTGCCTCATCTTCATCGTCAAGCTTGCTTGAAGAAGTATTGAGTATTTGCTAAAGCCCTTGGAGTTATTATTTGAGGAATATGGTTTCCTCCGATTAGAATCCTTGGTTGATGGTTTCCTACACTTCCATAGCTAGATTGACCTTTCTCTTCATCTACTTCATCTCCATATGGTTGTGAAACTGCTTCATCCAAATGTACATGCTCTTTACCTCTAGGTGTTTAGATATGACTAGGATCAACTTGTCTATCCACCTTCATGCTAATTTCATTCAATTGAGTAACCATCATCTAGAAGGTTGACTTCATGCTCTCCATGTCATGATATAAAGCTTACACCTATTTATTCTTGGGTGCCATCTAAAATTGACAAAATCCTCAACCAAAGTCTAAGTAACAAAAAAAACTAGTCTTTGATACCAATAACACTGGGGTAGGTTCACTCCACAAATAAATCACCTTCATGTATTAAATCTAGATATTATTCCAGGGTAAAATTCATTGCTAAAAAATGAGAAAAATATCTATCTTTAATTAAATTATGATAAGATTACATCAGGATTCACACAACCTCCAAGCATTCCAAAGCCTATAACACTCAAATGATATTGCAGAGCATGAGGCTATACAATCACACAATGACTATTCTCAATGTAAGACACAATGAATAAAAATATCTTCTACAACTCAAGACTAAGATCTCAAGTCATAAGCAAGATACAAGAGAATAGAACACATAGATCAACACACCACAAGCTGATCTTGGAGCTACAATTACCAATTTCTATCACCTAGTGTGCTCATCCACTCTCTCTTGCATAACTCTTCTTGCATACCAAGTCTCGTCTTGCATACTAGCTCTCCTCTACTGCTCATGGATGAATTCATACATAATTATAGAGATCCAGAATTCTAGAAAGCTTTCTATTTTTCTCCCTAGATGTTTCTCACATGGATTTGGAGTTTTTTAGATGTTTTCCAATCAAACACCATAGATGTTTTTCTTCACCGACATAGATGTCTCTTATTTCATGTAGATGTCTCCTGTGAAAGTCCTACTCTCAAGAGAGATTCCTACTAATTTTGGTAGATGTCTCCACTTTAGGAGAGACATATATGGAAAGATGTCTATCTTTCTAGGGAAATGTCTCCTTTGTAGGTGCCAAAAGTAAAAGTGCTCATTTTGATGTTGGAAGCTTTTGAATGCCTCCCAACAGGTCCCCATAGATCTTGGAACCTCCTAAGCTCATTAAAATAAGCCAAAAACACCTCCAAACATTCCATAACATCTAAGAATCTTCATCATAAAACTTCAACAAAAGAACTTACACAACAACTAGACACATGTCACCAGGTCTTCTTCAAGTGCGAAACTTGCAAAAACAACTTGTAGAGCAAGCACAAGCGAATTACAAGAGGTGTTCCTACATCATGTTATACCAATTTCATGATCATATAAACTTGTTTTATGATTTACCAAAAACTACTATGTAGCATATATTATGTTATGGGTTTTACTGGCTAGACATGTATTAAGACATAAGTTCAAAGGTCCAATGATATTATAAATGCTAGATTCATAGGCAAAAAATCAAAAAAACTAGTGCTCCTTTAAAACTAGTGATTGCAGATAAGTCATTTTTATAGTGGGGCTTAGATTTTATTGGCACAATTACTTCTTCAAAATTTGTGCATAAATGTATACTTACATCTCGTAGCTATTTTACCAAGTGGTTAGAAGCAAAAGCCTTAAGAAAGAGTTCATCTTCAAATGTAATAAGATTTTTTGAGGATGAAATCTTGAGTCATTTTGGTATACCTTAAATATTAGTATCAGATAATGGTCTGGCTTTTTGGTCTAATAAATTTATAAGATGAGCTTATAAGAAATCTATATTTCTATTCTCTTTATCAAACTACTATCCTTAACAAAATAGGTTAGCTGAGTCTACTAAAAGAAAGCTTATTTCCTACATTAAAAGATTGATGGAAGGGAATCCTGAAAACTAGCATAACTACTTACCATTTTCTTTATGAAAAAATCATATTAGAATCAAGAAATATATTGGAAAAATATCTTATAATTTAGTTTATAGTATGGCTACAAGAAACACTAATAAAATCATAATCTTAGGTTTAGAGTTTGTGTAGAAATACAATGAAAGAATAGATAAAGACAGAAGTTGCATAACTTTGCTTATCAAAAGAGAGGTTGAAATTGATAAAGTTAAAGATATATTCTTAAGAAATGATTTCTAGATTAAAAGGTGATTCTATACGAAGGATTAAAAAAGGGCATTTAGAGTAGATAACCTTGTTTTGATTTGGAACACAAGAAAAAGAAATAATCACAATAAGTTTTCCACTAAATGGATGGGATCATTCATGATCAAGAAACAAGTGTCGAATAACACTTACAAGCTATCCATGATGGATAGAACTGAATTAACATTTCCATTTAATTCCATTCATCTCAAGCACTATTTTGGACAACTGCTTAATACCTGAAATAATTGAGGAAAAATGGAGATTGTAAATATGTATATAGTGGTTTGTTTTGAAACTAATAAACAAGTTTAGTGGAAATTTAATAAGGAACTAGGTTGGATGGTGGGAGATTCTCAAGAACATGGGCTATATAATAAGGCATGGCTGATCCTACACTAGTGAAGAAAATATCAAGTTAAAAGAATTTTTTGATAAATGGCAAAGACAAGGCCTTTTGTACCTTACTTATTTGGATGCTATCTTAATCATGTCAGGAGGGCCTACTATAATGATTCAAGCTATGCAGCTTTGTGTTGTAGTCCTTATATGGCATGGTTAGTTGATGAATTTTCTTTCATGACCAATCGTTGTTCTATTCATGCTCATGTTTGGGGTGAAAACTATTAGTGTTTGGAGAATATGAGGCTAGAAAGTAATGATGAAGAGATGAATAATATAGAGTTATGAAAGGAATCCTTCATATCGCAGGATATTGAAAAACCAAGTTAGAAGAAAAGTCAAGAACCCAACTAACATTTGCCACTATAAGATCAACCTAAAGAGAAAGAAAAGGTAACCCTTTCAAGTCAACTGAAAAATGATGAAATTGAAGAAAGAATGAAAAGGGTCACAACTAAAGAGGAAGTTTCTAGACAATAGAAGGAAATTAAAGTTAGAATCATGATTGAGATCAAGTATGATAGAGCGTTTGAAGGAAAGGTGCCATGAAAGGTCACGGTGTTCATTTTTTTCACCACTCAACTAATTTTTAAATATATAGTTACATGTATATATATTGTAGGATGCATGGCATTTTTATACTATTAAGCCTTAAGCTTGTTTGTACTTTTCCCCCCAAAAAAGATTTTCTTTCAAAGCTTAGTATCATTATACATCATCTCATTAAAATAAATGGAAAGTTTCTTATTCAAAGAGTTTAGTGTTGATTGGTAAAAGGAAAAAGGTAGGGGTAAGAAATGTTATTACACTTCAACCATAAATGGAGTAGGGCTAAAACTTGTTGGTTTCTGATTAAGCTTAATATATCAACAAGAAAGAGACTCTATATTTTAGAATAATTTAGGGCTTATAATTAATTAAATGAAATGATTAGGAACTAATTATGATTTTGAGTTCAAAAAAGCTTAAAGACAAGTTTGGTAGGAGTTGTAGTATGAATGAAAGAATAGATTAAAAGCTCATGAATTGAAAGAGCATGTGCAAGAACAAAAAATATTTTTGAGTTCTTGTAGAAGAGGTTATGAAATAACAATGGAGCTTGAATTAATGGTTTATTTCTCTATGCGATGAAAGCTATTTCAAAAAATGCATAAGATATCTTAAAAGCTATTTTAAAGGCTATTTTGAATGGTAGAGTTTATTTTTAATGTTCACTTGGAGAATTGATATTTCATCTAGATGGAATAGAAAAACACTATTTGTGATCTTCTCATCTACTACATTAGTCTATAGAGCTAGTTCACAAAGCTAAAACTCTACTTTGTCGAAAAGCTTTATCCTAGCTCTACCATGTAAGCTATTGAATTAGCTCAAGCTTATAGAATTAAAAAATTATTCTAAGATATGGTTCTACCATGTTAGCACCTCTAGCAAGTCAGATTTGTGGGAATGAGTGGTGTTCATAGAGAAAAAATTCAGCCTTATAGGATAAGCTCTTTTTGGATCTACCACATTACAGCTAGAGGAAGGATGTTACTCGTAGTGTTAAAATTTGGCTTTATAAAGTAGCTGAATAAGTCCTGACATGTTACCATATAAATAAAGCTAATAAAAATAAAAATAATTCTATGAGATGGTTCTACCACATTAGCTCATAGGAGAGGATTGTAGAGCTAAAATCCGATTCTACGAAGAAATTCTACAAGACACATTAGCATTTTTCCATGTCAGCAATTATAAAAAGTGAGTTTGTAGAACCAAAATTTAGCTTTAAAAAATGGTTTTTTGAGCCATGTTAGCTTTGAAAATCTATCTTGCCATGCCATCTCATTCGTACAGCTAATTTGTAGAACCAAATTTCTACTTTACAAGAGAGCTTTGCCATGTTAGACTTTGTTACATTAGCATAGCTCCATGTGTGTTGCCATTTTATTATCTAGAGAAAGATTTATGAGCTTGTGAGAAGTGAGAAGATTCACTTATCATGTCAATAAATAAATTAAATTGAGTTTCTCATAGATAGAAACCATGCCTTGTATGCCACATTAGTAGAGCATTGCATGCTTTGCCACATTCTTGTTCTACCATGTCAACATTTGGATTTGAGATAAATTTCAATCTTGATGGAAATTTTGTCTCTAGATAAGCATCACGTGTAATGATAGCTCAAATAGAAATCAAAGCTGGTCATATTTTCATCTAGATGATAAAACCTCCTCTAGATAGTTTCATCTACCATGTTAGCAAAGTTTAGCATTCTATGTTACATCAATGTCTAGCCAAGTTAGCTTGTAGAAGAAGCTCATAGAACTAAAAAGTAGCTTTATAAAGTGAGTCTACCACATCAACTTATTGTGTGCCACTAAATTCATAAAGCTTAAAATTTGTTATACAAAGAAGCTCTACAGGCCGTGTCATCATTCCACCACATGAGCTCATGAATGAATCTTGTAGAATTAAAACACAACTATATGAAGTGACTCTACCACATTAGCATTGGAGAGTAAGTGTCTTTGGTAAAGCTAAAATTTGATTCTACAAGATTAGCACATAAATGGATTTACCATGTCATACTTCACCATGTCAGCTTGTAGACAAAGTTTGTAGAACCAAATTCTCTTTCTACAAGCAAGCTCTACCATCTCAGAACCTATCATGTTAGCATCTTGAAGGAGGTTTATAGAATTGAAAAATGACTCTACAAAATAGCTCTACAACATTAGATTTTTTAACTTGTATAAGAATTTCAAAGAGATTAAATTAGGTTCTACAAAGAAGCCTTACCATGTTAGCATTGATCACAACAGCCTCTTGGTAGAGCCAATTCATAAAGCTAAATTTCTATTCTACCAATAGACACCATATTGATTTTATCACATCAGCATTCACCACATCAAAGTTCATCTCAGGTGCAAAAAATATTACATTTTGTACACATGAGTATTTCATTTTTAATCTAGCTTAGTGAGGGATAAGGTGTAGCATGTAGAGCCAAATATTAACTCCATGAAGAAGCCTTGTAATCATTCTTTCACATTAGCTCTCTAATATAATGAACCAAAATAACTCAATGAAAAAAAATTTAAAAATAGCTTTATAGCTAGTAAAAATGAAAAGACATAAGCTACAAATAGAGCTAGAAATAAAAATAGAGCTAAGAGTATCATAAAGCCATCACTAAAGAGAAAAATCACCATTGAAGCTCAAAGGAAAGAGTGCAAAGTCGACATTAAAGCATAGAGCCATCATGAGAAAAATAACTATATTTGTGAAAATAAAACAAAGAAGAGTAAGAACTACAAAGCTAATAGAAAGCTATTACACATTAGTACAAATATGATTATTTGAATTTTTTGATAATAATTATTGGCATTACGACTTAAAATGCTAAGGAAAAGGCAAAGATTCAAACAACTGTGGGATCTACTTCAATAGAAATAATAAATTCTATAACTAAAATAGTTGTGAAGGAAAAGAGTACTGATAGAAGTCTTAAAGAAGCTCAATAGCTTTAAACAAAAATACAATGAATCATGCTAATGAAAACTCACTTAACTCATGATAGTTATTGGTTGAAGGAGCTACAAATTCAAAGAATGAGGGGAATTTATTAATAGAACAATTATTCCATGCCTTGTAATGATGCAAACTAAATGTGAAATAATTGTAGCTTTAAATTTTTACATAGTCATAATTGCAAGAGGTTGCTATATAAAGCCTAGATTAGATTTGCTAAAAAAAGGGAGATACCTCAAGGGGAAGAATTCTAGAAAAGGTAGGAGAAATTTCTTGTACGATGGAATGTTAACTTCAAATTTTATTTAGCTAATTTACTTCTATCTTGTAAGTTAATTCTTATATTGTACTTTATCATAGTTGCTTAGCTAGTGGTGAAGATTGTATTGAGCTTGGCATTTTATTCTTGGAATTATTTAAATTTCTTGAATAGCTTTAGGGTTAGCAATTTTTGGCATTTGTTGACTAATTTGAAATAGCTTTAATTTTCAAAATGCTTGTTTTTGTCGAAATTAGTATATTAGAAATTACTTCTTTGAGCCAAAGTGTTTAACAATTTTTGGGATTGTTGACTGATTCAAAATAGATTTACTTTACAAAGTGTTTATTTATGTTAATAGTACATCATTTCAATGTTTAAGATTATATGCGATTTTATTGTTTTACTTTTCAAAATCCATTAAATCTTAATCTATTTCTAGTTTTCCTATAGAATTTTCTCTCTAAGGAAGATTGAAAATAGATTTTATGGAATTGCACTTAAGCATTAGATTAGAGACTAGTTTTCATAGATAATGTATAATTTTGACTACATAGAATTGGTAGCTTTAATATAGTAGAAAATCTTGTTCACTTACAGAAGATAGTAAAGATAAAAGAATCTTCTGATAAAGGTACTTTTATTTGTTCAATCCCTAGTATGCAATATGATGAAATTAATACTTAATAATAGCTCAAAACACATAGTTTTCTTTATAACCATTGAGTTTATTTGGAGGTATTTTGACCTTGTTATTTCTAGAGTCCAAAAAACACCTAAATTTGAGGTTTGAAAGAACCCTCATCCTTATGATTTTTATCACGAGGAAGAGGACAACATTGGTGCTAAACATAGCTTTTACCCACTGAAAAACCACAAAATTTAGGCTACAACACCTCGACTACAAATTTTTCTAACTGTCATCATGAAGTAAGAAGCTACAAAATTTTGTAATCGTTGGGACTATGCTCTCCATTGCCCCAAAGTGTAGTCACCTTAGTGGAGAGTGTAGTTAACACAAAGGGCTAGTTTTGCAAATTTTTCTAGGTGTCAAGCTAGTGGTTGTAGTATATTTTAAGTGTTGAGACTATGCTCTCCACTACCCTTGAGCGTAGTCAAGCACAGTCAACATGGATGCCCAGTGTTTTGCAAAATTTTTCTAAGTGTTGAGATTGCACTCTCCACTGCCCTAGAGCATAGTTGAGCATAGTCAACTGGACACCAATTTCTACAAGTTTTGACAAGTGCTAGGACTACCCTCATCCTCTGTCGAGAGCATAGTTAGCCTCCCATGGAGAGTGTAGTAAGCACTTAGCCATTTTTTTACAAGATTTTTTCTAAGTATGTGAATATGCTCTCCCTTAGTCTAGAGTGTAATCAAGCATAGATAGCCAGAACAGCCTCTGAAGGTCTCCACAATGCAGCATTGGTGTTCACCATAGTGCCAACTCATCCCTAGCAAGCATGGTTAGCAAGATGCGTTTATTTTGTCCCCTTTTTTTGTCCAAAAATTGTACCTATGCTTGACCCCACTCAAGATAGTGAATAGTATAGTTTTGGAGCATAGTGTTCAAACTTGCATTTTTTAGGTACCTAGCAGTCTTTTTAGCACATGAACATGTAGTTGGTAGTGTAATCATAGTCTTGTAGTTTCCTAGAGTTTGTTAGAGAACATTAGAGCATAACACCATTTGCCTTAGTGGAGAGGATAGTTAGGTGTAGTGTAGTCCCAACCGTCCCATTGTCATGAGCTAGTTGATTTGTATTTCATGCTATCTCTAGCCCTATAAATACCCTAGCCCTCTACATTTTAGGGGTTGGCAAAATTTGAAAGTTGGAACTTTTGGTGGTTGGTAAATTTGAAGTGCATTTTGCAATTTTGGCAAAGTTTTAGACATTAGCAAGTTTTAGGTTAGCATTCAATGAGGTTGGACACCACTGTAGTTCATTGTAAGACACTGCAGACCATCACAGTCCACTGCACATCATGGTGGACAACCCAGTAGGCATAGACACCATGCTGGATGTCAATTTTGGTAGCTAGAAACCACCAAGATTGTGACTAAACTGTCCACTATGCTTATTGTACATCACATTCCTTCTCACTTCTTTTGGAGTTAACTATGCTCAACCCAATTTGGGATAGTATTCCATTCTCTTTTACTCTCTTTCTATGCATTTTCATCATTTTTACTTATATTTTTAGCATTTTACTTGCATTAAATATTTCTCCCATGCATAGTTGTGCTTGGGCGACTGATCTTGCATGTTGGCACTTTCATTTTGCACTAAAACACTAAACTATGCTCACCCCCATTGACACCGCTGACATCGCGAACAACGTGCAAACACATAGCATTGTTTGGCATTGCATTTGAGAAATCCTTATTTTATTGATAAGACTATTTATGGCACCCCGTATCTACCTCTTGTAGGCCCTAATGTGGATGCAGTGTTAGGGATGTGTGCTTGCAAACCTCTCGGTGTTCCATTTTAGCCACCGATGTTTAAGGTTGCTACAGTTTTCTGGCACTAGGAGGGTGAAATCATTTCCTTCTTCAAACTCCATTATTAATTGTCTCATGTGCTCTTTACATCACCATTGCTAGCTTTGGGCTAGCGTAGATCCTACACTCATGTGGACCTACTGCATATGCAATAGTAGCTAGATTTTATGTTAGCATAGGTAGTTTCTACTAACTGGTTGGTGTAGATTGGACCTTGTTGTCAGTTCCCATGGAACCCCATGTAGCAACCCTAGAGCACACATTTCCATACTTAAACAAATTCTAGGTGCTATCAATAGGGAGTGTAGTTAGCACTCAGCATAGAGAGTGTAGTCTCTAGAGTTAGTCATTTTTTTTGTAGATGTTAGAGTAAGCCATTTTTTTACCATCCCCAAAGTTAGCCATTTTTCTGTAGTTAGCATAGTTAGCCATTTTTCTTAATTAGTAACCTCCACAACCCCCTCTTAAAAATTAATCCATAGACATGACTTCTAAACAACCTTTGACATTAGTCTTGAGCACACCTACTATCTTGCCCATTGAACAAGAAAACTAGATTGACCACCTTGCTTGTTTTCCCATGGTAGAACCAAGGCAATCCCTTAGGCTGCATGGCCAAGACCTTGAGTACATTGCACTAAATGATGAACAATATAACTTCATTTGTGTAAATATACAAGTAGGTCTATTCATAGATTTCTTAGATATGGAAATGAAAAGGGGATGAAACCTTGTCCATCCCAATGAACAAAAGTATATCCCATCCTTTGTCAATTTCATCTTGCTCATCGAACCCTATCGATGGATCCTAGCCTAGCTCATTTGAACAAGTGAATGTGAGGTAGGAATGGACTATGAGAGGCCCCTACATGGGAAGGATGATGAGTTTGAAGCTTGTATTTAGCATGAGGAATCCTTTCACAGCTCCTTCTAGTGGACAACTCTTGGTTTGGCCCTTCCACAGTTCCATCCACCTATCTTCCTTAAGATAGTTATAGCCTTGGCATCACCTTCCAGGTTAACACCTATTGTAGTAACATACCAAACTTAGCATACCCATCAAGATGCACCACCTCCTGTTAACTTCTCCTTTGTGGAATTTTCACAACCCTCCCAGTCATCTTTGCTAATAGCAGTCATGTCTGCTCAGTCCTACATTAACACTGTGCATGTTTCCTAGCCCCAAATGACTTAGGCACCTTACATCCTACCTATTTTTTCAGCATCCTTAGTACTGGTTCAACCCACATACATGTGGCTTACCCTAGTCATTATGCCTATAGTATAGCCAATGCAGTAAGCATCTTGAGTGATCTTGAAACCTACAACTAAGTCATGGACCACGTAACTAGCACAACAAATAGCATAACCAATGTAGCTCATTACAACATCCGACAACCTGGATATGGTATTCCAACTAATTCAAAGCCTAACCAAAGAGGTCAAGTAGCTTAAGGTTTCCTCCTCTAAAATAGTAAAAATAGATGACTTCTACTAGGATGATCCTATAAGTTCTATGGTCCCTCCCCTAACTCTACCTACTGGGTTTTCATTGCCCTAATTCACCAAGTACAATGGTGAACGGAACCCCAATGCACACCTCGTGACCTTCAAGTTGTAGTACCTATTGCTACAAGCATGGACACATGTCATCATACCTGTTTTCACCATGTCACTCACTTGTAAGACACTAGATTGGTACCAAGCATTGCCTAGTGCCTCTATCTTCTCTTTGGAGCATCTCTTGAGCTAGTTTATAAACAACCCTAGACCAACTTATGCAAATCAAGTAGGGCCATCTAGAGCCCATGCAAAAATTTATCCAACACTAGAGCATCTCATTGAATGAAATATGTGAGTCAATAGTCAAGATGTAGCTCGTGGCCATCTTCAAGGGTGTAGTCAATGACTTCATCAAGTAAAACTACTATTTGACCTCCTAGTCTCTAACCCAAGTGTTTGCCCAAACTAAAAGCATACAGGACACAATTAAAACCATCAAGGACCTGGACTACATAGCCTATAAAAACCTACATGCCAAAAAGGACAAGGATAAGGGGAAATAAACTGCAACCATGGAAACTATGGCCAAGGATGCCAAAATGACCAACCCAAGGATGATAGCTCGACCACCCAAGGCCCTAGCCAACAACAAAATCACCAGTCTTAGCACTACAGCAACTAACTAGCCTACATCATTAGTGGCTATGGTGCTAGCCACTCCAAGGCCCAACTTTGAGTGCAAGGATTGCTCAAAGTATACCTCACTACCACTAAAACCTTTAGAACTATTGGACCAACTACTAAAATTTGAACATATCTAGTATAAGAAAATTTTTGAAGATGTCGCAAAAGACATGACACATACTGTGAGTTTCTAAGAAATCTGGCTTCAGTAGCCTCAAATAAGTCTCTAGTGTCAAAACACTTTAGGCTAGATATGTTCTACCATTATCACCAATTACCTAGGCATAACACTGATTTTTGCATATCCCTACAGGATGACCTTCAAGGAATGATTGAGAGAGGTGAGTTGGTACTTGATGCTACCAACCCACTAAGACTTTAAAACCAATTTATGAGGATATACAAGGACCTTCTAAATTCAAATATTGTAAGGTACATCATCAACCCCATTAGCATTGATGAGAACCTGGAACCCATATAGTGGCCATTCGTGTATGTGTCCTTTGGTAGCATAGCTCCACATCCATGAGTTCAAGATTCCCTTTTATTGTTAAAGTGCCACCTTGGGCACCGAAAATACCCTTAATGGTTAGGGTCCCATAGCATGTCACAACAACAATAGTTTAGCCACCCATTGTCATTAGGATGCCTCCTTGAAGTCTGGTAGTGGGTAATACATTAGTTCCAACTTGCCTAAGAGCCAATCCTATTGGCAATGCTAACAAACCATCTAGGTGGCAACCTAAGAGGCCTAATGAATGCCTTGCTGATAGAATGATGAGGTAGCATCAAGAGAAAAGAGTGCTTGGTCCACAAAAGTTGGTCCTCCTATTTCTAGTCCCCACGGCCAAAGCCACTGAAGAGGCCACTATTAGTATACCACAATTGAGCATTGAGGCTCCTAAATAGGCTAAGAAAATCAAGCTCAAGTCCCTTCCATGAGAGGTTAATCACTTGGGCCACATAGAGGAAGTGAAGGCCAAAAAAACAATGGATAGTGGCAAGGAATTTGTAGATGCATTAGCCTAAGTTAAGAAAGTGCTAAAGTAGAAGAACACAACGCTGAGCTTGTATGGCCTGATTATGACCTCATATACCCATTGCAAAGCACAAGTCTAGATGTTGACCTTCATTCCTATCATTGAGGACATCCTAGTAGATGAGCATTCCATCCATGCTATGATGTTACCTCCTATATTGCGGGAATTGAGGTCCACACCCCTTACATTTTGTGACGAGGCAATTAAGGTCAACCTTGATAAAGTTTAAGTCATAATAGCATCCATGTTCATTACCATATGTGTTGGGCAATGCAAGATTCACAGGGTGCATGTCGATGATGGGGAAACAATAACATTATTCCATACACTATCGTCGACAAGCTAGGCCTTGTAGACTAGATCAAACCAACAAAAACCATGTGGCTAAAGTTCTTCAACAAATCATGCATCATTGTTAAGGGAATAGTCATAATAGCCTTTGTCATAGGGGAAGAATTCCCCACTACTGCTAAATTCATCATTTTTGAGGAGATGCTAGCCTTTAATAGAATCTTGGGTAGGCCTTGGTTGGCCTAGCTATAGGTTGTTTCGTCTCCTATCCACTAGGAAATCCACCTTCCATACAAAGGTGGCAAGGTTATTATCCATGGTAATAATGTAGCCCCTCTAGCCAACAATAACATAGAAACAAAGCAAGGGTCAAAGGTGGAATTTCCTAATGATGCACCCACAGCAAAGGATGAATACAAAATGCATGAGGCTATCCCACCCAAAGAAGTAGTAGAAACCACTAACCTCCCAGATGATGCTTTGTGGGCTAAGTTTCCCTTCAAAATGGCAAGTGAAGGTTAAGGGGACTACTACATAGTACAATCTAGGCCCTACATGTCTCCTAACCCACATCAGGTGAGGAAGCAACTCTGCAACTAAGGCATCCCCTTACTCCAACATGTGCTAGGTGCTTGACTACACTTTGCTTCTACACCATGCATTCCACCTTTTGCTTACATTGCATTAGTTTATGCATTTACATTTAGCCTTATTGTTTAGATTATGCATCATTTCACTTTGTCTATGCATCTATTTCCTTTGTTTATGCATTCTGCTTAGTTTATGCATTTGCTTGTTAGTTTAGCTTTTTAGTAGTTATTATGTTATTGCATGAAAAGATATTAAAATGCATAAAAATCACAAAAAAACTAAAATTACAAAAAATAAAACTACAATGCCTAGCCCACCATGGCCTTAAAATGGCAACTCACTGGCCTAACATAGCCTTAAACTAGCAATGTGTTACCTACCACAGCCTTAAACTGGTAACTCACTGGCCTGCCATGACCTTAAACTGGCAATGCATAGCCCACCATGGCCTTAAACTGGCATCTACAATCCAAAATGACCTAAAACTATCATTCCCAATCTTCACTATGGTCCAAAATGACTTAAACTAGCAACGACTCTCCCACTATGGCTTTAAACTAGCATGGGGCTCACAATGGCCTTGTCACATTATCACTGCATGATCTTAGCTAAGCACATTAATTCATTGCATAGTAAGCATTAATTCATCGCATAGTGAAAATAATAAAGTTTACACATTACACACTACATATGCCAAACACATTCATTAAATGACATATGAATCAATACATAGTGTGAGCACTAGCACCACATAGTAAATACAACAAAAATAACAAAAAATGCCTAGTAGCAGGGCTACATTAGGTTGTGCTCAACTAGTGGCACTAGGTTCCTCCTCCACTATGTTGTTGGGGCTTGCAACATTGCCCGGTACCTACTAGCATAAACATAGTAAAAACCAGTAATGAGTAAGAAAATGTGCAGTATACAAACTAACACAAAGCATGAAAAGAATAAAAAAAACTAACCTAAGAGGGTCCCACATTGATGCATTCTAGATGTAACTTTCCAAGGCCATCCTCCAAGTGTCAAAGGATCTCAACCTCAGAAATTTGCATCTAGACCTCTTGGCCAAAGTTAATTCATTTAAGAGTCTTACCTTTGTTCACATAATATGTGGGTGGCTCCATTGAGAAGGTAGCAAAGGAAGCTTCTCCTGAAGGGGTGATGATCTACCTCTCAGGAGAGCCACTCACCACTATATGCCACAAAACAACTCATAAGCCTACTTCCTATCAATCACCTCAAGAAAAATCTCAAGGCAATGACATTTGGTAGACTCCTCTTTGTACCATCGAAGGTATGCATTGCACTCATGCTTGTATTGGTGCTTGTGGTTCTTCTATGTCTACCCCCATTGGTACACTTTAGTGTTATAATTCTTCCAGTCTTGGTTCTTCTGGGTGAGAAAATCCATCTACATTTGCTGCTTGATCACCTCCCAGGTGGTCTCCTTTTTGTCTGCTAGGCATACTCTATCTCAAAGGTTCACTAGGTGTTGTCTCCTTGTGATCTAGCCATTAAAAATTCATATTAGGATTGAAGATCGTTGATCTTTGTATCCTGGTTGGCCACTCTCTTCTGGAGCTTATGCATGCACTTCCATAGGTGCTCATTTGAGTGCCTGCAAACCATAATGCCTTTACACTAGAAAGCACACACTTTCTCACTATCTTATACATTCAATGAGATACCTGATCAACCTTAGGAGGGCATTCAAGAAGTGCATCCACCTTGGCCACCTTGCTCAGATCCCATCAAAGCTTAGAACCTATTGGCATGCAAGAATCAATAAACCTTATCCAAGAACTAATTTTTTAATCAGTGAAGAAACATTAATTAAAGAAACATAGCAAACATATCAAGCTTGGGATCTACCTATTGTAAACCGTCCACCATGTCATTGACCATACCTTTAATGAAGGTGAATTTGTTAGGCATGTCTACCCATGGCTCCATGCGGTAGTTAGAGGTGGAACCATTAGCAAGAACATCTGAGGCTATAACCCAATGATGCAATTAGCATACAATTGAATAGATAAATATGCTAGAGTAAAAAGGAAATAATATATGAGAATTTGAGATAACTACCTAGCAAGTCCTCAGGTGTGAGTGCAGAAGGTTCACCCAGTTGGATACCATCAAACAAGCTATCGAAATCACCCTCATTGAGGTGTAGCAACCCCTCCTCCTCCAACTATTGAGGATCTCTATTCCCTTAGGTAGCTTATTTCCATGAGCCTTCCCCTCCTTATCTTGAGGAGGTGCTTCTTCTACTATTTCCTTGGCCATTGCTTTAGCAGCCTTGTCTCCAATTTCTACAATTACACTTATAGCCCATTGACACACTAACACACATTAGCATAGTAATAGCATAACATGACAGAAAACATAAAAATTGATGAGTCATGGTTTGTCAGGCCCAATTGTTTGAGCCCAATTATTAGAGTCCTGATACAAGATACATGGTCTATCAGGCCTAGTTATCAGAGCCTAGTTATTAGGGC